>OX371223.1:170874457-170974536 GCA_947310385.1 Nephrotoma appendiculata
ACCATAAAAATAAAACAATATGTATATGTATATGTATATGTATATATGTATATATATGGATGTATATGTGTATGTATATATATATATATATATATATATATATATATATATATATATATATTAATAGGCGTTTTTATTATTTATTATTATAATGTATATTTAATTGGTTTATAGTTTATGTAATTAAAATCGAACTCTAGAACTTCTTTAAAACTTATTTCTAAATCCTCACGTAGTTCTGCATAGAACTTGATCAAAACTACACGTTAAAATCCCGACACAAGTTGATTGGTTCTTAGTTTATTAGAATCCTAGCCTAGCTTTACAAACTAATTTTGAGAATTATCGGTTATGAAACAGTCTGACTCCATTCATTATAACTGAATCCCAAAATTTAGTCCAAATACAAATTGCAACACCGAATTTGACCATCATTTGTTGAGAGATGGCCTAGTACCATTGAGCATTATGTTAGAGCACCAACCCAATTCTGCATACCATGTTTCATAGTGATTGGTTGACGAATGGTAAAGTTCCTTTGAGTATGGTATAAATATGTCCTATGTAGTATAATAAGACTGGTAATTAATTGAATATTCTTGGGTAACCAAATTAGTAAAGCATTTGAAATTTTTGCGAAATAAGCTAAATTTATTTGAAATATCCAATCTGGTTGTTAATCTGGCATTGATTAACGTTAATAGTTTTCTGGAATCATTGCCTTTGGGATGTCACATTCATTTGTTGTAACTTTTTGCGATTTTTATTTTTTATTTTTTTTTTGTTTTACTATTTCTTGCTTATTGGTTGCTTAATTGAAGGGTTAAATACTAATGTATTTTAGAGTAATGGTAAATATATTGTAATTCAAATATCTATTTGGTTCCAGGAAATTCTATTGTAAGTTGTGAAGTTAAATTAATAAATGTTTATATTATTTAGGAAGCCAGAAAAAATTAATTTGGAATTAAGTTTCAGGAAATCTAAAATAATAATATTTCTTTGAAATATTAATTGCTGATTTTGTAAACTAGAATTATGTTGTCATTCTAGGTGTCTGTAACCGGGTCGATTCAATCAATCAAATTTTGTTTCGGAAGCCGAAAAGTATTAATGTAGAATTATATTGCAGGAATTTTCCACATGCACGTGAAATAATACTATTTTTTTCTCAGGTTGCTGATTTAGAGAAGCAATTCTTGAAGACCAATACCATCGTTATCCATTAAACCTGTTAAGCCTTTATCCTTCCTCTAGTAGATTAGAAGTAGATTAGAATTGTGTTGTGCCGTACGATCGCTAGGTGTCTGCAACCGGATCGTTCCGTCCCAAAAAAAAAAAAAAAAAAAAAAAAAAAAAAAAAAAAAAACCTTTCCTATCCTTCCTATTGTTATGTGTAAACAGGCTGTAGGAATAGGCCCGGCGTTATCCGGGACACTTGGCTAGCACTTGGTTCTACAGTCCAATCAATCAATCAATCAATCAATCAATACTCTTATAAGTGCATTTAGTTGTTTGAATTTCAAAGACCTTATTTCGCAACTGAAATTAAAGCATAATATTCCAGAAATCAATGAAAATGTTTTGATGATAATATCACGAATTCGACTTACAATAGAACCAATTCCTTGAAGCAAAATGAAAATTTAACCTAAAAATAAAAATAAAAATAAACATCATTTAGATTGTTTCTATCAATACATTCCAATACTAGCAACCCTGAAAAATCTAATGAAAGATGGCAACAACCAAAAACCACTTAAGTTGACTTACGTGAGAAATGATATTGTTTTAAATTTGAATTCCTCAATATCGATTTCATATACTGCCATAATAATATAACAAAAACAATAACCACTTAAGTATGATATTATGAATTTTGATCGCAGAAAAAACACTTAAGTTGCATTTAAATCATATTAAAAATTTGAAACAAAATTTTATGTGTGAGTTAAGTGATTTTTGAAAAAAAAAAAAAATTTGTGTTTTTGTTTTACTTAAGTGAAGTTACGTATTTTTTTGGAAAAATTAAATCGTAAATTTTGTAAACTAATTTTGTAATAATATACATAAGTGATTTTTTCGAAATTGCAACTAATAAAAGTTTAAAAGTAAGTTGAGTTAAGTGCTTTTTAAAAAAACATCTTTAAATTTATTGTTGGTTAAAGTGTTTTTGTTTTAAATTAAATTTTTAACCTATCTTCAACGCTACTGTTTTTGATATCAGCATGTCTCATCGTACAAAATTAATGTTGGCCATGGCCAAAAAGAATCGTATAAATCAACAAACGTGTCAGCGATCCCCACCAAAACTTAAAACATTTCAAATTGGCACCATGATAAACACTTTGAATGGAGCGAACGTTACCGAGACCACCGAGCAAGATTCTTCGTTTCAGCAATTTGCTTTGCATAGGCCCGAGAAACAAGCAGATAAATGTGAGTATTATTTTTGTTAAATGATGGTAAATATACGAGTAACATACGATTCGTTTTTATTAAACTTTCAGCGAATCCTACGAAATTTTCTGAAAATTCCAAAATATTTTCACCCCCTGTTCTCAATGAAACTGCGTCATTTGTCAATGGACTCTTTTTTGATCCGTCGAAATATACCGAATATCTTGCAAAGTCCGTAAACAACACGAATGCTATTAATAAAATGTTAAATGCCAGCGATAACGAAGTTTTTGACGATAGTGACGCGGATCCCCACTATTCTCCTGAAAATGATGATACCGAAAATGAGTCGGAGTAAGAGGATTTAATTCTAATGGGTGCGCATTGGAAAAAAACTTACAGGAGCCAATCGTACAAAATTCTTCGTTCAAACATCTAACTAAATCACAAATAAAGCATAGGCAAATTCAGCGAAATACTGGCAAGGAATATAAAACTCGCACTGATCGAATTGTTAAAGAAAGACTATGCGTGCCTTTAGGCAAATGCCGAAATAATTGCTCGGAGCGTTTAACGTTTGAAAATCAAAAAAAATTATTTGAAACATATTGGAATTTAGGTTCGTACAATTCGAGAATAATATTTCTCTCAGGTTTAATTAGCATTGAGGAACCGAAAACTCGAAGACAAATTAAGAGCATTATTCGTCCTAAAACACGATAGTATACCTGTGTTTATTATCTCAAAATCGGGTTTGAAAATACAAATGTTCGTCAAAAATGTTTCAGAAAAACATTTGACGAGACAGATAATGTGTTGAAAACTAATTAAGAAAAAAATGTCGATGAGGGACACAAAGTCTTTCTGCGATTTACGAGGCAGTGGATCGCCTAGTTCTAAAATACCCGAACCAAAAATTAACGAAGTGAAAGTTCATGTTAATAGTTTTCCCAGTTATGAAAGCCACTATTCAAGACATCATACTGAAAAAAGATATTTGAATTCCGATTTAAGCATCGCAAAGATGTATAACATGTATCGACAAAAATAAAGTAATCCAATATCATTGACGAAGTACTCTGAAATATTTAATGGTAATTTAGCAAGAAATATAATATAAATGATTTTATCAATTTGTTTGGAATGTTTTTAATATTGACTACTTTTTCTGCAGGTATGAATATCAAGTTTAAGCGACCAAAATCTGATGTATGCAGCGTGTGTGAAAAATTCAAAATTCAGATTCAAATTTGCAACGATAATGCATTAAAAAATGAGATTACTCAAAAACAGACGTTGCAACAACATCAATCAACATACATGTACCTCGCGATTGGTTTCAGTTTATACGAACAGCGAGCACTAAACCTAACTTCTTGGTAAATGAAATGAATAAGGATAAATTTTACGACTTCGCTAGGATTCTTCAGACCAAATTTATGTAGCGAAAAGTGGATCAAGAAAAAAATAAATTCGTTTGGTGAAATATTCAATGGCTTCGGTACAAAAAAGAGTTTGGAACTATTTACTACAAAAATTCATTAAGTGAAAAAGAGCCATTTAAAATTCTTAACATTCGTCGCCGGGGTGTTAATAACATAACTACAACGGATATACCTAAATGTTACACCGGTCCCCTAAAAATTAGCAATTAGATTTACTACAATTTATTGACCCATCACTTCATCATTTTTATTTGAATTTGGTCGACGATAATGTGGATAACATGGGCCCATCAATAGATACAGACAGCGGAACTGATGGCGATGAGGATTAATATGAATTTTTTATAATTTTATTTTATTCAATTTTTTTCCTTATGTGTGCTGGCTAATTGCACTTTAAGTTAGCGTTATGTATGAAATTTACTTCAGAAAATAAACTTAATTTGAATTAAGATTGATAAATTGAAATGTTTTATTTTGAAAAAAAAAACACTTATGATGACTAACGTAACTTTTTATATTTCTTTCCAGTTTCGAAGAACCACTTAAGTTAAATAAATAAAAATTACTAAGAAGATTAAAAATATTTTTAAAGTTTGGAAAATTCAATAAATTGCGCTTAAAAATACCTACATTTTTATATAATAAACGTTTGTTAAACTATAATAAATTTTTTCAAAATCAAAAATTAATAATATTCCCCCTTTTTGGGAAAAATGTTTTAAAATAAATTTATTATAAATTATATAAAATATATAAATAATATACATATTATTAATAACTGAGTAAGAGCCTTAGGTCTCTGCAGTTATATATTAATAAAACGTAGTGAAGTGGAAGTCCCACCGTATATTACTTACGCATTTAAGTAAGAGAGGCAAATTAAAGCGAAATGAGTCATAGAGGCAATTATGCTTTCAATCAAGGGAGAGGTTACTACGCACAAGCGAGTAACTATAACGGAAGAGACTCACGTCCTGGTGTTTATGGTAATGAAGAACATTTCCATAATGCCATTCCGACCTTACCTCGATATGGGCGAGGTGGTCGTAATAGGGGAGGGTTTTCTCAAAATAAGAAACCCACCACAAAACCTATAAATACAAAGGATGTCACAAAAGACATTAAAAAAAAAAATAATGTTTTACTCTTCTGAAAAGTTGCCATTTCTGACTTAAGTGGTTCTTAGTTGTTGCCACTGATAGATCTGTTCAAGAACAAACCTTTGCCGTTCATAATTGTAACATTAAGTGAATTTAAAATTTGGCTTTTTAGTCGAGATGAAATTGAATCATTATTTACAGTAAATAAATAATGTCTAGATAAATTTATATATTTTAATACATATACTTCTGTAAATATAATTTGTAAATAAAATATATTTAAATAAATATATATAATGCTAAATATAGTAAAGTAATAAGTAAATTTATATTTCTTTTTTGATTGAATTTTTTATTTCTTGGTTTTGCTTTTTTGTAGTTTATATTAATAAATGTTATTAGATAATATCCATTACGTTTGTACCGTCAAACATCAATAATAAAATTTACATTATGTGTAGGGGTGTTGTGTTTTCAGGATATTGACCCCATCATTAATTTTACATTCCTTAAAAACACAAAAAATCATAACAAGACAGAGCCACGCTTAATAAACGAGGTATTAAAAGGATTACCGTTCATATTCCTTTACATTGACGACAACATTGCTATTGCGCCGGAAAACATCGAGGAACATCGAAAACATCTTACCATCGTATTTGAACGTTTACGACAATATGGCCTCAGTATACCATAAGTGTTGCAAAGTGTGTATTCAGTAGGGCAGAGATGAAATTTTCGGACATTTAATTACTCCAGCTGGTAATTGCAGAATTAAAACGTTTTCTGACTATAATAAATTTTTACCGGCGGTTTATACATGGACTGTTAACAATCAATCAGATGATTTGCAAAACATAATAATTCCAACCATTAGGGTTTTATTCCATAAAACAAGTTTTGCACAATTGAGAAAGCTCTTGAAATTGCAAGAAAATATGAGTTATGCGCAGCAGCCGGGGCGGAATCAGTAAATTATGTTAAAAAAATTCTGGGGTGTCAAGCAACAATTACGACAATAAATATAGGGGACCAATTAAGAATAAATCCCGTGACATTTCATCAGCTTGTATAATCATTGCGGGGTTTACCAATCATTCGTCAGCTAAAAAGCTGTAAAAAACAAGCTAAGCCATTGTCATCGAGATCGATTATAGCTATTAATGTTATTGGCAACGGTAAGTGGGAGTACAACAATGATAGTAGTGATGACGAAATTTATTCAATTAGTTCATGTAAAGATGAAAAGAAATATGATTCTATTTTATTAATTTGGAGATTTTTAATAAATGATTAAAATTTCAAGTGGATATGGGATCTCCAGTTTCTGTAATTCCCGCAGAGATTTTTAGTGTTGAAAAAGAAAGTATCGTACCTAAGAGATACTATGATCACAGACTAAATGTGAGAGGATCAATATGTACGAAATTCGAGAATCTGGCTGTGAAGTTACCTTTATATTAAATTTTGTATCTCAATTTTAAATTATTTCTTAAATATATAATTCGCAAATCAGCGTCGATTTCAGTGCAATTCACGAGGATAATAAAAATATGGTCAATGATGATTTCTTGATTTTTTTTTACAAAGATTTTGCAAATATACGAGACTCAACTCAAAGATCAACATTGCCGAGCAATTTTCAACGTAATAAATAATTCTGAAAATGTGACGGATGGTAAGTTTTAAAAACTGTTCAATGTTAGTATTTGGTTGCAATTTGTTTTGTTACAGAAGGAAAGTATGCTGCAGCTTTTTATCTACTCCATGGAATATTAAAGACCTCTTCGTCTAAACTAAATAAAGTGACAATAAGACACTGTCAAAATCAGTTTATGTTTTTAGCAAAAACAGTTGCGGAATTTGACGAATATTGAATTTATAATAGAACGCTTTTACAACCGTTTGTCGTTATAATTGGATCAGCCGTTTATCATCCTGATGAGATTATTGTGTACTTTAATCAAACGAAATATAACATTTTATCTATAATCAAGGCAATTGAAATTGTTTATAAAATATTTTATTTATTTAATTTGAAATATCCTGATGCTGGATTTGCAGTTTGGCAATTTATACAAATTTATTTCTATAATTTTAAAATTTATGGTGAAGTTACTTTACTGCTGCTCTTTTGAAAAAAAGAGACTTTCTTAATTTTTATATGCAATTAAATTATTTTATGGTAACTACCATATTTTTATTGAATTATGAAACGTTCACAACGTCGTTGTGAACTGTTTCTTTCTAGATTGAAATACATATGTAAATGAAATTTGTGCGAATCTTTAATTGAGGAATAAAAAATTAAGTTTAAGTTAGTTTGTATTTAATAACTGAATAAAGTGGGCGTAGCTAGTCCAAATTAATTTTTTTGATTTAATTCAACTTTAAATCTTAACTGGCGCCGAAACAGGGACCTGGTTAATTAACGATAAAATGAAACTTTTAAACTTAAGTCATTACTCATTATACCCAGTAGATCATAGTGATTGTGCCACTGCCTTGATTCATATTTTTACCTTAGGAGAAATTCTCGTCAAATTAAAATAAATTAATAAAATTTATAATTAAATTAATAAAAAATATAATACAGCGTAAAACTAACTAAAACCATAATAATACAAACTATCTTTTATAAATACAATTACAATAGAAGTACTACAAGATGCTGTAATGAAATTGACAGGAGCACTCAATGCCCAGATAAAATTCACAAAGAAAATCGAGCAAAGGTTAAACAAATCGGACTGAACCAATCAACTGATGTTCACACACTACCACAAGGACCAAAGGACGAAAACGAATTAAGTCTTCGATAGAAACCCACTCTATTACGTTTCCTGGTTATATAGTCTGGAAAGCATAGTTGCTGATTATGAGATAGTAAAAGGAAGACCATTATAAAACACGCAATTTTACAAAGCATCCGCCAGAATATAAGAGGAACAGCCGACTCAGCATTAATATCGTACAACATTTTCAGTGAAAATAGGAGTTCAATTAAAAACTGTTTGTAACTTCACTACGCCGACAAGTGAGGTCAAAGAACACTGGAACATCAACTGAGCACGTTGACTCAGGGTAATAAATCTATAGACGAATTTTACGCAAATGTGAACCATCAGCTATCGCTGATAATAATTAAAGTAAAAACAGAGCAATATAATACAGACACTATGAACGTATCGAGCGAAATGTATAGAAATCGAGCAATAGATGTGTTTGTAAGAGGATTTTCAGGCGATATATCAAAGATGCTCGCCATTCAACGACCAGCAAGCGTATCCGAGGCATGTTCGTTGTGCCTGGAAATTCCAAATTACTAGAACCCCAGTTTCAAGAGGGAATTAAATTCAGATACCAACCTAAAAACACATAAACAGCAAAGGATATTTCATTTGGAACAGGATAAAGTAGATGAACCATACGAACACTACATTGAAATTATTAGTGATAAGTAAGAGGACAATTCGGAAATAGAAGACCCTCTAGCCTACCATACTTAGAGTATAAATGCCACAATGATAAAATATTAAAATTTTTTTTGGTACCGGTGCGGATAAGAATTTTATTAAACAAGTACTCGCAAGCGACTCACAACCAGTAAACAAGCTCTTCTTCATTAAATCAGCGGGAGGTGATATGTATAATAAACCAGAAAATAACTGCACTAATCTTTAAAAAATTTGGCAACGACGTAACAATCTATTTCTTTGTTCTATCAGGCTTATGCACCTTCGATGGAATAATCGGAGATGACACTTTGAAAAAAGTAGAGGCTATGCTTGATAGAAGATAGAACACCTTAACCATAGCACCGGGCATCAAAATTTCGCTACAAGAAAAAATATCGATTCAGGTCAATAATATCAAAATAAGGGTTAACCATTTGGACGGCGATTCTTACCTTTGTTCGGTCCAATTAAAGATGATCAAATCATATATACAAACATTAGAGCAGAAATCGTGAATGAGCGTTGGTGAGAGAACTGATACGCTGCACTGTCAACCGATTAAAATACGGCGTTGGTTAAATAAATAAAAATAAAATTTGACATCGCAGTTCCGGCATCTACAAAAAAACAGAAAACTAAAGAGAATTATTCTCCATCTTCGGTTTCGACAGAACAGACGTTTTGATATTGTGCAGCTATTTTGATTAAATAAAAAACTTGTATTAACAAATAATAAAAACTTTATTAATAAATATAAATTTTATTAAGTGTGTGGTGAGTGAAAAACCTGAGAGTGTAGACCTCACCGCCGCACGAAGGAGTGGCGCGAAGTAAATTTTACTGTGCCACAGGGTTAAAGTATGTTTTGCACGGCGGGAGTTGTATTTTATAGGTTAACAAATTATGTAAAATGTGGTTTTAAGGAGTTTCTGTTTGCAACTTTAGTTACAATTTGAAATCGCTATAGAGTGGACGAATTATAAATTGCTTAAGTACGAAAACAAAACGCGTGCGTCCAAAGCCAAACTAGATTAACTCCAAAAGAGAAAATTCACATTGTTAAAATCAAACAACAAATATGTTGCAAAATGTGATATTTCAGAAAATATTTAAAAAAATACTGTATATTCGATGACTACAAACTCACCGGTAATCATTTCATGGTAATAAAATGCATTCTTTATTAAATATTAATGAACATTTCAGCAAGCGTTGCAACGACGGGAGTTCTAACAGGCCCTCTGACTCCAATTCACGGTCTTTCATTGAACTAGACGTAGAGGAAATTACTAACGAATCATTACCACATGATATTATAATTGCTGAAGGGACTGAGGTAAGTTTTTATGCAATGCCTTCCTCGCTTGCGTTGAGCAAATTTAAAATCATAAAGAATCTGGTTGTCTTGTCCATTGCGACCGGACAAAAGTTATAACAGGATTTGCTAGGTTAACTTGTTTGCTGCTGTAATATTTAATTTTTAATAAATGGTAATTATTTGCGACATCTTGAGATTTTGGGGCACATTCTCGACCACGTTGCTAAATTTATATACATATATAAATATATCAGTGGTGGCGCGTCATAAGTAAGCAACGCAAGTACTACTTCCGTAAAGATTTTTGTTCAAGTACATTTTTTTTAATTTACTAACTATTGTTTATTAATTATCACATTATTCATATTATTTTTATTTATTATTTTCTAATAAATAAATTTGTAACAAATAACAAAATCTTTAAAACAAAATCCTATACCTTTGCACGACCTTAAACTGTAATTCAATAATACAAAACTAGGAGACTCGATAATATTTTTTGTGTTTCTATGAAATAATCAACACGTTTGTTTCCCGTATTACACTCTACGAGTAAAAAAAAAAATGTTTTTGTTGTAGCGAACAAAATAATATTTATATAGGAAAAGGAATCTGCCCATATCGCCGACAACAACATCGCCGACCGGACAGATGGCCGACAACCACATCGCCGACAGGAATTTTGGCCGACGAGCCTCAATCGCCGACACAACAACATCACCGACTCCCACTTCGCCACAACCACATCGCCGACAGAAATTTTGGTCAACAAGCACACATCGCCGACAAAACCAGGGGCTATTTGGGAATTCGATTCGATAACGTGAGTACTAGATTCTTATTTGATTTTAAATAAGAATCGTTCGAATCACATTCAAATCTAATATGAATCTTGTACTCTCGTTATCGAATCAAATTCCCAAATAGCCCCAGAGATCGCCGACAAACCACATCGCCGACAAAACAACATCGCCGACCCCTTTGGGCCGGCCTACTTAGTTGATCTGTTAGTCGGTCTGAGCTGATCGACTTTTCAAAATAGTCGACGTATGCAAAATAGAGAAGGGAAAAGATGAAATATTTCGACAAGTACCCAGTACGATAAACCGAGGCAATGACGTCAATTAACCTTCATATAATAATTTTTGTTTAACCTTAAGGCCCGATTTTATGAACGCGGATAAACGATTAATCCACAGTTAGCATTTTATGAACGACGATAAACATAAAAGAAAATCAGAGAGTTTAAATTTATCCTCTGATTTATCTTCTCTTTTTGGTGTTTAAATCAGAGGGTAAAAGTAGTTTTTGTTGTTGTTTTATTTTTTGATTTTTTGACAATTCAATTTTCAAGACGTTTTGAAAAGGCAAAATGGATTTAAAAAAGAAGAAAATGAATGCAAATGAATTACAAAGTTTATTTAGTATTGTTGATAAATATAAATTAATAGTTATTTCTAAAAAAACAGATGCCGTGTCAAATAATACTGACATACGGCACTGACATACAAAAGACATAAGTACTTGGGTGTGTACGATATGGACAGCCTTTCTGAACTCGCGGACTGTGGAGTGGCCTAAGTGTGCGTTAGCAGCCACTCTAGCCTAACCTACATGTATCTAAATTTTGGTCTCGATGACGAATGTGATGTTAATTCTGAAATTTCACATCAGACCGAAATTGCTATTTCTAATAATGAAATGGCGCCCAACTCCACTGAATCATCCAACAGCACTAGTGTAAGTGCATCGCCAGGTACATCATTGTCAGCAAATCGAGGCACACCAAGCAATAGTCGAACAAATGTTTTAAAGTCACTTTCACGTGCTCACAGAATCAAAACTTCAGAAAATTTAAGAAATAAATTAATGAGTGAAATTATAACAACTGAAAAGTTAAAACAAGAATATCTTAAAAGTAAAATTAAATACTACAACGCCAAACAAAACCAAAATAATTAATATGTATTTTAATTACCTTTACGTGTATTTATCAACATATTAATAAGAAATATGATTAAACAAATTTTTATAAATTCTGTATAATCTTTCTGGTGCTGTCATCAGAAGAACATTCCATCAGATTACGGACAGAGACGACTGGTTTATTATAAATTATAGGGATCTCATTTTTTGTCATGGCTATGTTATGCAGTACGGCTGTGGCAACTATCATTTTTAATGTATTGGAAATATGAAGCCGAGTTTTTGTAGCTATTGATGGAAACCGTTTTCATATCCCAATGCATCTTTCCACCAAATTTCTCGTACTTTTGTGTTTGACGTTGTAAGTTTTTTCCAAGTTGGTGTGGGGTTGTTTAATTGAGTTAACAAATAATTCCTGTTGGCATAACCACTATCCCCAAGCAAAAATCGATCATTAAAGTCACCATTTTCCAGTTTAATTTTTAACAACGAAAAATTAAATATGCTTTGGTCATGTGCTGACCCATGCCACCAAAAATAAAAATAAATATTATTGTTTGTGTAAACAATTATACAATTTCTATAAATACCTTGCAGTCAAATCAATGATTTTATAATCTGCGTCATACACCACTTGGCAGTTTATGGAAAAGCACCCCTTTCTGTTGCGGAAAAGTTCTGAGTTCGTTCCACCAGGTAAGAATTGTGATATGGGTCCCGTCTATTAGTCCCAAAATTCTTGAAATACCATTTGTGGCTCACACAACCGAAAAGCTCGTTCAATAAAATGAGTGGACTGTATTTGGTTCGATTTTAATTACAACTTTATTTAAATTTTACAATTGGTTGTGCTGCCCATTACGATGATTGGTTTTTTCACACTGAAACTTGTTGCCCTTTTTAATTTCCATCGTATTTTTATTCGCATCGTCAACATAGTTTTCTCCTTTTGATTTATCCATCCTTCTCGTTCTGATAAATATAACAATTGAGCTACATACATATTTCGGAGTTAATCTGCTACAATATTATTTTCGCGTAATGAGACAGTATTTATAAACGTCAAAAATCATTATGTCAACACAACCAAGGTAATTACACAATTTAGTTTAATCAATTTAACTTAATTAATTACAATTCTTGCAGATACAGATAAACAATATACAGATAATGAAATAACTTTGATTTAGACTTGCCGGCATTGAATCACCCAGTTCCATCCAGCTTCATTGTGTGCTATGGACTCTTGGACGTTAAATGTGATGTGAAGACAATCAGTGAATAACATATATAAAAATAAATGGTTAACAAATTTAATGGTTCTAGTGTTATTTTTTGTTATATCTACGAATTGCGGTGTTGTCAAACACCATTCATTAAATAAAACTTTCTAGCAGTATCTTCCTGCTCCACAAAATATTTTCGATTTTAACAGTAAAAATTTAATGTATATAGACAATATTTTTATAAACTACAAAATATACACGAAACGTCAAACAAAAGCCAGTCATACAAAAAACTGCTGTAAAACTACTATAAATTCTAGCATAAATTATTATCTATGGTTTCATAAAATCGACGAAAAAAAGAATTCTCGGTTGGATATTAATCTCTACTCTCGGATTTTTGTTTATCTATCCTGGACGGTCATTTTGTGGTGCTTTATCACCAATTTATATCATTAGTGGAGACTTTTTTTGTGATAAAATTCAAAACATAAAAGTCTACAAACACAACCCTGCAAAATGAATTATGAGGGGAAATGAAGAACTAAAAGTTATAATTTGACATTTAGTCATATGGACGGTCATTTACATTTGGTGATAAAGTGTGATAAAAAGAAATTGTCGTAGCTTAATTCATGAATGAATCGGATGAAGTATGTCACGTCGTATATTGATGCGTTTAGAAAAAGAGCGCAATATCTTCTATCTCGTTTTCCCAAATAAAAAAAATGTTTTGACGTTTGTGTCAATTTTTTTTATATTATTATAACTTTTTATTTTCGTTTCAACAAGTCTGAGTAAATACTAAATATTAATTTTTAAGAAGCTTTAAACTAACTTATAAATAATAATAAATTAATAAAGTGATCAACTTAAATATTTGTTAAATATTTGAACTTGCGTGTATTGTCTTGAATTTTTGCGGAAACTACAGTTAGTGTGCTAAATAATAAACAAAATAAAGATGATTGATTTTGAAAAGCAAATAAAAAATTACAGCTTTACCTTTCTAAAATATTGGTTTGTTATTCATTTATGATGGCTATTTGTTTTAACAGATGGTCATGTGTGAGTCACACAAAAATTCACCGCCCTCAAAAATGACCATTTATTTTAACAGATAGTCAAGCGTGAATCATACAAAGCTGCATGTCCCTCAAACTATTATTTGAAGTTTTTTATTGGTACATAAAATCGAACCTAATAGTAACCTAATATGTTTTCAAGATTAAAAATTTCGAAACCAAGTTATATAAATAAAAATTAAATTTTCTTTAACATTCGTAATCTTATATATTTTTATGATTGCAATATATTACGAAAATACATTATATAAATAACATGAAAAATCATGTTAGAGTTTGAGTGAATTATATTATAATTAAATTTAAATGATACAATACAAATTGTTAAATAAAAGACTACTATTAGCTATTATCATGCTTATAGTAGTAATCAATTTGATTCAATTAAATTATTGGTATTAACAATTTTTGAACCCAGATTCAATTGCAAACGACATTTTTATCGATGGAAGTGCAGTGAAGGGTAGAGCAGCCGTCATACTGTGATCCGTTTAGACTCACCTTTCGAAGATTCGTAATAACTTAAACATTAATATAATAATATGAAAATTTTTGTAAGTAATATGATTTCAACCTTAAAATTTTGAATGCAGCTTTAATATAAAGAGTATTATTAAAATTCATTAAATTAATTAAATTAATAATATTATTTTATATTTGAAAATAAAATTAAATTTATTTGAAAATTGAGTTGAATGTATACGACAACGACCATACCATGTTTAACATATCATTCGATTGGTGGTCGTCAAAGTGTATACATCGTTATGTACAACTTGCAGTGAAAATTATTTAAATATTCAAATCAGTTAAAATAATCGTTTAAAAAATATATTTTTTTTTTATTTTTAAAGGAAGTATTAATTGTCCAGTGGATTTAATGTCCTTTGAAGGTCAATTAATACCCTCCTTTCATTCACGCACAGACCACCCATTCACACAATTACAGTATACCACCTGCACATTGCAAGCTCCATGTCAACCTGTAAACTGACATGGACGGTGGGTCGGCGCTGAATTCTGCACTCCAACAGAGGGTCGTAGTTGTGTTTATTAACATTACCGATCGTAATCGATGACGAAAATTCGCTTTGCATCCAGCCTCTGATGGGATTCGAACCCAGTACCTCCCGGTCCAAGTGCCGAAGCTTTAACCACTGCACCCCTTGCCTACTAAATGTGTTATGTGAATAGTGAAAATTGAGCAACAACATTATATACAATTGTTATTAATGTGTATTTAAAAGAAAACAATTAAAAGTGGGGAGAAAATATTCAAAAATCCAAAATAAAAATAAAAACAAATGAAAATCGCGAACAAAATATCGCTTGCTTTTCGTATACAAAAAAAACAAAAGACAGTATATATAAACAAAATAATTTTTTTTTCGTGTGTATGTGTGCAAATAAAAATATAAGAAAAAACAATTGACATCTTATAATTTTAGTATATAAGAAAAAAAAAACAACAATTTCAAATATATTTGAAAAATATAATATAAATGGATATCCCCCCCCCCCCCCCCCCCCCCCCCATCTACATACAATCTTAATACAAAAATGTTAAATGAACATTTTTCACCTACGATTGCTCAACAATCAACTACAAATGAGAATGGAAATGTGCAAGGCACGAAAATGTACCTTTAAATATTGCCAACAATATAGAAAATAGGACGTTTTCAACGAAAATTTCCAGAAAAATGCCGTCTATCAACAGAAAGAAACGTGCTAAGTCGATTTTGATTACGGAAAATCAACGGGCTAACAACAAAATAAAAAATTTACAGAACGAAAACGTGAAATTGCGTGAACGAATCGAATATATAGAAAAATTGTGGAATGGCACCATGGTTAAACCACCCTCGAATAGAGAATATGAAATACCAGTGAGTCGAAATAAATTTGAACCCCTAATCGTTGAAGATGTGACGAATGATATGGACGATCTAATGGATCAGAATATCGACACAAATGAAACGTTTGATAATTTGAAACGGACTATCAAACGAAAAAACGAATCTGGACCAGAAAGTGTACAACAGAAGGCGAAAAGTGCTAAAATTTCGAACCCGTTATCAAAAGTAATAAACAACGCGGCTGAGACGCCGAGAAAAAAGTCGAAAAAACAACAAAATCAGTAAGACCGCCACCAGTTCATCTACACCAACAAGCAGTTAAGGATTCACTTAGCTTAATGAAAGGAGCAAAATTAGAAAATTTTGAAATCCGAAGAGAGAGCAACGACAAACACTCAATCATAGTTAACACGATGGCGGACTATGAGAAAGCAAGCAAATTACTTGAAGAAGTAAACGCGCAATATTTCACATACACGCCGCCCAAATCATTGAAACCGAAACCTTTAGTTTTGAAGGGACTAACGGAAGATGAAGTTATCGAAGACCTAACAGCTGATCTAGAAGCCAATGAAGGTGTTAAAATCATAAAAATAATACAAATGCAGAGTAGAGGAAGTAACGAGAACCGCCGTAAATTACCTCTGTACATTGTACAATGCCATTCAGAAACAAATCTGTCAAACGTTACCAAAATCAACTACCAACGTGTTTCTTGGGAGAACATGAAAAAACAAAATGACATAATGCAATGTCGTAAATGTCAACGGTTTGGACATGCAGCCTCGAGCCTAGTATCATAAATTGAGCAAAAAGATATATATTGTACCAATTGTGAGAAATCGGACCATCCAGCATCTTTTAAAAGTTGCCCAGTATATCAGAAAATGTTAGAGAAGCTCAAAAATAAAATTAAGGAGAAACAATTAAATACATCGAAGAAGTTTACTTCAATACCGGTAAATGCAGAAAACGGCACGTACTCAGACATGCTAAAACAAAAACAACCAAATCAGTTGACCGTAGAAAACCTTGCCAGCAAAATTGCGAAAATGGCCCTAACAATCCAACAACAAAGTGAGCAGATCTCCCAGTTATTGCAAATCATCAACACGCTATGAACGGTATCAAAATAGTAGCTGTTAACGTAAATTCCATCGTCAGCGTACATATACGACTAAGTTTATTGAATTTTATTGAACAACAACAACCAGATGTAATGTTGATTAGTGAGACAAAATTAAGCTCCAGACATCACATACAATTTAAAAATTACGAAATCGTTCGGCAAGATAGACCAAATTCATTCAACGGTGGCGGCACAGCAATTCTAATAAAACGAAATATCCCATTTCAACAAATACAAATTAGCAAATTGCAACGGTTCGAAGATGTCGAGAATACAATAATCAAAACTAACCTTAAAGATAATAAGAAATTGTATTTGGTTGCGGTGTACTGCTCAAGCCATACCACCACTGAAGCAGGACAACAATTTGAGGCGGAATGGACACAAGTTTTCGAATCACTCGAACTAATGAAAGCTGACACCTATTACATCATAGCGGGTGATCTAAATGCACGGCACACAAACTGATAATGGATTCTTATATAAGTCACAAATATATAAGCCGAATGCGCCGACCTGCAGACCAACTAGTAGTTACTTGGATCTTGCGATTGTTGATTGAAGGCTTAAAATCAGCACGAATGATAATGGAGAGATACCCACCTTGTATTACGAAAGCGATCACAGTGCGATTGAGATCCACTGTTCAGATATACAGAGAAGTGACGGATATTTAGAAGAGATACCCAAACGACTAATTTACCAGTTTGCAAATGCGTATTGGGCGATCTGGACCAGAAAACTGAAGAATATATATAGACAACACCCAACAATAAAAATTTGACGAACAACGATATAGAAATGTACATACAAACCATTACCGGACTTATTCATCAGAACACCAAGATGACACAACCGAAAGTCCGTTACAAAAACAATATGGAATGTTATACAAACTGCACGATTGAGCGATTATATAAACATAAAAGTCGGATCGTCACAGAAATAAAGAAGCTGAAGCGAACGGGTGGTACAACTGTCACGCAGACATGCCAAATGAGTCTACTGAAAGCCCAAATAAAACGGACATGATTGATCATTGAAAATATCAAAATGCAGACCAATAAATATTGGCAAAATAAAATAGAAGCGATAAAGCCCGGATCAAATATGTTTGCCGCGATGAAGGGTATTTGGCGATCGAAACATGAACACCCGGCCGGTGAACTGGAAATTGACGACAGAGAAGCCATAAATATAGATATTGATTGGAGTAGCATTCCCAAATCAACCAGTGGTAAATATTGCTGCCTCGACATGCAGCAAAATTTAGATATTATCGACCACTATATCGAAAAACAAACCATCCCAGAGGCTGCACTGGATAGAACAGCACACGCGGAGGTAATCGAACGCCAGATAAGAACTCTTAAGGAGGAGCATCTGCGAGAGACGAATGCCAACATAACAAAAACAATATTTACCGATCTTAGTCGAGCGAATGCACCAACCGAACCAAACTCATCGTCATCACCAACGGACAGTTATTTTACAAGCATGGAGGAGCTGAAATATATTCTGAAATGTAGCAATACGAAGAAATCTTTTGGTACGGATGAAATCCTAAATATTGTTCTTAAGCATCTACCGGACGAAGTCATCATGGATCTATGAGTGATTTTAAATAATTTGCTGAATAACAGGTCGTTCCCATCGTGTTGGAAAACAGCTCGTATTTTCCCAATATTGAAAAAGAACAAGAATGGAAAGAATGCACATAACTACCGGCGAATAAGCTTATTATCGAATATAAGCAAGATATATGAGATAATTGTGCACAATAAAATCCAAAACCATATCCAGAGTAATAACCTCATGCCAGACAACCAATTTGGATTTCGACACGGGCACTCTACAATCCATGCGGTCACCAAACTCACTTCAGACGTGTGCCACAATCTGAATGAGAAAAATACGTGTACTGGGGCGATCATGATAGATATGGCAAAGGCGTTTGAGTCAGTATGGCTGGACGGTTTAATATTTAAACTCCGTAAATTAAAATTTAGTGAGGATGTAGTGGAAATTCTACTGGGCATGCTCTACGACAGAAAATTCATAACCACCACGGGAGTTGAAACATCCAATAACATATTTCGAATTCATAATGGTTTGCAACAAGGGACAATAAACCCACCGGTATTGTTCAATATTTACACAATGGACCTCATCACGAATCATCATCTAAATTCACCAAATGTGCAGACTATAGCCTATGCAGATGACATAGTTATATATAGTACAGGATCCAGAATATGTGACATACTCGTACAAGCAAACATCCAGTCAGCATGCAATTTTATAACAGCATTTTTAAAAACCTGGCGGATACAAATAAACGCATCTAAATGTGATACGATGCTATTTAGAAAGCCATACCAATTTGCTACTGGTGACACGCGAAAAACTGGAAATCATTTCAAATAAAGATCGACGATGAAATGATTCTCCAGAAAAAAATTGTAAAATATTTGGGAATTAATTTAGACCGGTTCTGCTACTTAACGGAGCATATCAATATCCAGCTATCACGAGCAAACGAAAATGATTCCAGGACCAGAGGCTTTCGTGTATCTGGACAAGAGAGGGTACATCCAGGGTGATGACCAAACTCCTATAATTTACCATGTTAAACGACAACCAAATGAAAAAGGGTTTGATGACAGTAAATTCAACAATTCAGCAAATCATACACGGTACAGTACTGCCTTCAAAAAAATTGATGAGCGTAAGTTCGCTAACCAAAAACTGAGGTACTGGTGGCTGCAGTAAATTAATTTCTTTACACTTAGGTTAAATTAGGTTAAGTTGTAAATATTGTAAATAGTAAAGAAATTGACCATGGCGATTTTCATAACCAGTTTTTACGCCAACTTTTGTAAAATTCGATAATTATACCAAAAACTTAGAAATTTTAGATAAAATCCTAAAAATTAGTGAAATAATAAGTATCCTGAGAATCTTAAATGGATCAGAGGATCTCAAAACTTGTAATATATCTTAATGTTTCTTGTAATATTCTTACATTATCATAAAAATTGTTAACGAATTCTAAAGAATCATATTAAAAAAAAAAAAAAAAAAATGTTTAACATTCCCGTACTCGTGTCAAGCAACATAGGACATAGTTAGTACTTAGATGGGTGACCGCTTGGGAATACTATGTGTCGTTGTCTAAGTTTTATATTTTACTATTTTTTTTTAAATACATTTTTATATTCGATTACGTCTTATGATAATTCAAAACTCAAAAATGAGTATTTCAAGTCATGATTTCAACATAAAATTTGTATGCAGTATGTGCAGTATTTGTATAGCTGCATACAAATTTTATGTTGAAATCATGACTTAAAATACTCATTTTTTGAGTTTTGAATTATCATAACTCATAAGACGTAATCGAAAATAAAAATGTATTTAAAAAAAATAGTAAAATATAAAAAATATAAAACTTAGACAACGACACATAGTATTCCCAAGCATTCACCCATCTAAGCACTAACTATGCCCTATGCTGCTTGAATTCGGTGATTGAACGAGTACCGGTATGTTAAACATGGTATGGTCGTTGTCGTATACATTCATTTGAATTTTTTTGACCTATAGATGGCTAATGTGTAAGAATCACAACGATCAGTTTCGAACAGACGAGATTAATGATTTGAAAAAATCAGTCTTCTCATCAGGTCGCGACGACTGATGTTATTACATTGAAATATTGTCTATATATATAGAGCAATACCATGTAGTTGTACTACTAGCGAATTACTGCGAAGCGTACGAAATTTTTGATTCTTTCACATTTCCCATCTATATTCTATTTTAACAATTAACTTTTCGAATTCACGAATTTTTTATATTTTACTTTGGTTTTTATCAATTGTAATGGTGTAGACCAATATACGGAACAATCACAATACACCATTACAATTGATAAAAACCAAAGTAAAGTATACATTCAACTCAATTTTCAAATAAATTTTATTTTATATTACAATATAAAATTTTATTATTGTTTTAATTAATTTATTTAACTTTAATAATAGAAGACAATAACATATGTGAAGTATGCAACACACTGGAAGACAACGAGCACATAATAGAAAAATGTACAAAATACGACCAGACACGAAGTAAATATGCATTATTACTAAACACCAAATTAATAGATATACTCAAATCGGAGAATGTCAATCACTACAAGATTCTATGCGACTACCTAAAGGAAATAGGAAACAACTTATAATAACAAATCATAAATACAACGAACAACAAACATACAATTCTTCAAGGATGATCAGTGTGAAGGACAAACTACAAATTTACAACAAATCATAATTTTATTCTTTTTATTTATTGAATTTCAAACATGTAAACATTAATTAAAAATATTGGTCGTGTGGATTTCGATTCAGACCTTAGCAAATGAAATATAAAACAAAAAAAAAAAAAAAACTTTAATAATATTTTATATTATATTATAGCTGCATTCATCCAATTCATCCTATCAAATCCAGGGTCAAGAGAAGTGGACAATTAACAGGATATATAATATCATTGTTGAACTCACAAAAGATGATTGGCGGGCTATTGCAAAGTATTTGTTTTTACCGGCAGGACGGTCAAGTTACCTTTACTTGGCCAGCCGTGGAGTGTTCAGCGGTTGCCACGATACAAATAAGTCCATGGGAGAAAATCAAAAACCTGCCATTGAACGAACAATGGACTGAGAGGGCGGAAAAGTATGTGATTTGTTTAGGGTATTTAGGTGTCGGCTTGAACAAAACAAATTAATTGGCTGCATGTCAAAACTAATGTCGATTCGTATGTTGCATCGAGAACCAGATGAGAGTAAAATGGCCGTATTGAAGATACTATCTATAATAATAAAGAAAACTTAATTCGTTTCTTCGAATTAATAACAGATTCTGAACAAGACGAATGTGATTCAGATACAATTATTCTCTCAAATAGTAATTTGAATTTTTTAAAAGATAAACAATTTTTAATTTTATATTATATTTTTCTCATGATGTGTTTTTGAGAACTATATTGCTTACTGTGTAGATAAAATAAATGAATTTAGATAATATTTGTTATGGAAAAAGGAACCAATTTTGAATGCTTTTGAGCAGGTTTAATTATGTTGGAAGGGATTCAAAATGGCAAAATATCGAAACGAGGTATTGGAGAAATTAATAAAAAACAATTTTATTTTGGTTTAATATGTAAGTCTTCGAATATAGTCAAATAAAGTCGAAAAAAAGACATCAAAAATAATTTTCTTCTGTTTGTTTAAAATTTACAAGCTAATAAATTTATTTCAATTTAATATTTCAGCAAGATGAAATAGAATTATCGCAAAAAGCCTTATGGATGTAAAAAGTTTAATATCATCCCAAGGCACTGTTACTACTAGTACTACTAATCAAATCGAACGACGGGGGTCAATCTCAATAGTAAATACTCAAAAAGCATCGCCAAATATACAAAATACATCAATTAAACAATTTATCAATTCGACAACCGAGAAAAAAAACACGAAAAACAATTGGCAATGGCGAGATATTTCTTCAGTGCCAATATTGCATTTAACACTATCGATTCGTGCCATTTCCACTAAATGGTTCGAAAATTAAGACCAGCGTATGCCAAACATATCCCCAGTCGAAAATAGTTAGCAACGTCTCTTTTGGACGAAGTTTATACGAATTGTTTAAATATCCGGTTAATTTGTCTGACAGTAATGCGGTGTTGCCCATCGATGGATGGAAGAACACAGCAAATAATACGAAAGTAACCGTCACAAAGCTGCATAACGCAAATGGAGATAGTGGTTTCCTAAATGCTTGGGAACTTCAGAGGGAGAGGATCTTGCTGATATTACCTACGAATCCATCGAGTTAGCGAAGGCAAATTATAACGCTGATGTGTATGCAGTAGTATCTGACAACGCCGGCAATATGATAAGAATGGAGAAAAATGTTGCATTTGTACTGTGGCATTCGACGTGCAACAACCACATTGGAAATTTGTTTGTTTGGTGACGTTGTTGATAAAGATTTAATTAAAAAAGTTGTGGTTTTGCTAAGATAATACAAGCATAATGTTATAAAAAAAGCTATTTTGGCTAATGCCGATTCGCATATAAAAGTGCCACCTGAAACAAGATGTTGCTATCACAGAGATTTCCTATTAAACAATTTACCTGCTATGAAGAAAGTAATGATATGAAAGCATACCTAATCGTTTAAAGACCTCTGTAACAAAACAAATATTTGATGATGGTTTCATCGATGAAATTAAAACAATGAAGATAGTTTTGGATCCAATCTGTAAATTATTGAATGTTTGCCAGAATATGAAAACAACTAGTGCTACACTAGATGATTTCATATTCAGATTAATTTGATTTCAAATTGGTTGTCTCGGAAAAGCAAACAAGTATTTATAAATTTTTATAAAATTATTACTTAATTATTATTACTCCTATATAATATATAATTAATCATTATTAATATTATTATGGCAGAAACAAAATCCGTTGTTTAGAAACTAATTTAGAACATATGGCTAAGGCAGCTGATAATATTTACGACGTAGATACGTCTTTAGGTATAAGCAGCGTGTCATCCATCACAGAGTGACGGCGAATTAGCTGCTCAAGTTGACAGAAATTTGATAGATTCTTACAAACGCACAGTCGTAGTCGTTCCCGAAACCGTTATCCAAGTCGTCAGGAATTTAAAAGCCGTAATTCAAACGACGATCAAGTTTGTTATTATCACAATCGATACAAGCCTAAGGCTTGTAATTGGCAACCGGCTTGCAAGTTCTAAGTAACAATCTAAGTAACAAAGTTAAGTAAAGATGTATAAAAACAAATATTGTGAAGATGACGAGATATTAATCGCAGATGAAAACATCAAGCCGGCAGAACAGTATCTCGATGAAAGGAAGGATGCAATGCGCATACAAAAAAGCAATTGAGGACATCAATAAATGCGTAACACAGCTACCCATTAATCCACCAAAAATTACACCATCAATCACTTCAACGAAGATTACATCGTAGCACGATGAACACGACATTAAAATGTTAAGGGAAGTAATTGAAGATGTCTGGCAGAATAGTATGAGTCATGAGTATCTTCAAAATCTTTATAGATCTATGCCTAGGCGTATCGAAGCGATCATCAAAGCGAAAGGTGGCCCCACTGCTTATTAATAATAGTGTGTATATGTAATGAATGTAAAATAGTCCTTATATCTTTTAAAATTGATATGAAATAAATTAGAATTGATTTTTATGGAAGCTGTTTCAGCAATTCTTTTGAACAATTTAAATTAAGTTATTTTTATCACACAAACTAAACCCAGAATTGTCTCCTTTTTTTGTTTAAGTTAATAATGGTAACACGAAATGAAAATTAAATAAATTGTTTGCAAATTATTACAACACAACCTTATAATTGATTTATTTTCAATATTTTCCAATTTTCTTTTAACTCTGGTATAGATAAGTAAATAAAAACTAAAAAATCGCAGTGGCAACTTTTTATTGTCGTTGGGTATACATACAATCCAAACGAATTTTTTGGTACCCACCGACGCCCCCCCCCCCCCCCCCCCCCACTTATCTTTATTATAGCCCAAACTGCAGTATCCAATTAATAGATGCTGTCGACGTTTAGTATTTTTTCTTCAGTTTTTCCGAATATAAGGAATATTCTTCGACATATTTCACTAATTTCTGAGCTCTCTATAACCGTGAGGGTTTCCTAAGTGGGTAATTAGTACATTTACTGCTTGACTGCCAGAATCCTTGGTTATATAAAAGATCAAAGGATTGACTTGCACATTCAAATAATATTTATTGATTGTTAAATTAAACTAATTTTTAAATTGTGCTTGTTTCAGGCTGATGCGAATCCTGTTTTTGGTCTATCTCAAATGTTACTACCTGATGACAACCCAATGTCACCAGATACTAATGAATTTGTAAAAATATAAAAGAAAATTTATTTTTAATTTAATTTTAATAATCTGGTTTCTTTCAGGATTTAAAACTATATTTAGCCCATAACGGACGTAATATTTAAGAAGAATATTTTAAAAATAACATTGTTCTCCTTGATTGTTTAAGGGACAAGCTCATAACAGATAGCGTAGAATTTTATCTAAACAGAAAGTTTTTTTATGAAGCCATACCATTTTGAAAAAATAGGGGAAGAAGTTTGTAAAATGTTTACAACCGAACAAAAAGTTGGTGAAGGAACTAATTATATTCACTGTAATATAATCATTACAATAATTTACGTTTTTCAGGAAACATACTACTGTAATGACGGTACATCGAAAGTTCCTACTGGTCGACTGTATAACACGTATCGCAATTGTGCTACAAATTTACGGCAAAATGGATTATTTCGAAGAGAAAAACGAGCAAAACGGGGTAAGTTCAACCAGGTAAACGAATTTCCAAAAAATACTAATCACAAATTTCATTAACTTTTTCATAATATTTTCAACAGAAGACGACCGTGACTCTGCAATTGAGGATAATGACAACCAAATTTGGCTGCAAGTTTATTCAAGCCCATTTGATGTTGTTTTAGATAAGTGGCGAAAAACCGTCAATATTCGTATCCCACACAACCAAAAAAAAATTTCTTATTTGAAGAAAATAAAATTTGATTTAAAATACAATTTTCTTAAATCTGACCCTTTAAACTAAATTTATATAATTTTCTAACATAATTTAAGTAAACCTTTTTTAGTATGAAGAATTTCAGTATAATTTTCCAAAAGAACCTGAAAGGAATTCTACAACTTTGCAGTATTTTAGCATAAATTAAGAAAATCTTTTCTTTTTATAAGAAAACAAGGGCCAAAATATGAAATTTTTAAATAAGATTTTAGTTCATTAATTTCTTATTTTAAGAAAATTATAGGAAAGTGTGCAGTAAAATTTTCTTAAATGTGGAGTAAATAATTCTCAATGTTTCCATTCGTGTAGCTTAATTTAAGTAAACGTATTACTTATATATAAAAAAAAGATTGTTAACCTGCATAAATTTCTAAAAATATTTACCACTTTTTTCTTAAATTATACATAAATTTCTTAATTTTTTTTTTTTCTATAAACAAGTAAACGAATTTTTAAATTAAGTAAAGTTTTACTAGGCTCCAAACTGGTAGGTTGTACTCATAATTTAAGTCGAGTATGCTGAATTATTTCTCTCCGTGTAAGGATTTTCAACGATTGTTTCCAAATTCGCATAATAATTTAACAAATAAATTAAATCTTGAGTTATGCCAAAAGATAAAAACTGTGTCTGAACAAATTGGGAAAAATAAGCCAATATCTGAATATTTTAATGGTGAGTTTTATAAGTTACATATACGAGTATTGTGTAAATATATATCGTATAATTATAATAATAATATAAAATTGTATAAATTGTATATATAGTATAATATAATAATTAAATTGTATAATTTAATAACGTGTAATAATGTGTAAATTTTGGTATTTTCTATTTGGTTATAATTTCGTAATGATTTGCAATTTGTTTTGTTCTGTATTACTATGTCAAATTTAATTTATGTAAGTATTTAATAAAATGTAATAAATTTAATGAATTTATGTTAAATATGGAGAGATCTTACCTGATTCTTGTAGTACGTAATTAATTTTCTCTGCTGTAGCTTTTGTATTAAAGAAATCTGTTTTACTAGCGATTAATTAAACAACACTTTAACTTCTTTGATTCTGAATTTTATAAAATTTGATTTATTAGGACTTAATTGTAAACTTAGATTTATGATCTTTCACTTTCCGTATAATTACACTTTTAACTGACTATTTAACTTAATTTCGATTGGATTAAACTTTCTGAACTTTAACAATTTTAACATATACCAAATTTATTTCTTTATATTTAATTTTATTTAAGCTAAACTATATTATAAATTTTATAGATTACACACAATTTTATTTTTTATTTATTTAATAGGAATTTGGGTTTTACACTTGTTAAATGAATTTATAAATTTTATAGATTGCACACAATTTTATTTATATTTGTTAGGTTTTTAATCAGAATTTAGATTTTACACTTGCTAAATGAATTTATAAATTTTATAGATTACACACAAATTTGAAATTTTTCACGTATAGATACTAAGGTTTTCACTTTATTGATAAAATGGTTAAAAATTTTTACACTACACACATTTAAACTACTTTTATATTTTCTCTGATTGCCACTTTTCGATTGACTTTAATTTTTTGTTTTTTGGCTTTTATATTGTTGCCTATTTTCTTTTTTTTTTTTGCTTTTGAAAAATGGTGTCGAGTGGAAATTTTCCATTCGTAAAATTATATGAAATTGCTTATTAGTGGTAAATTTTGGGTCAAAATATTAAATTGATTTTTAGGTCGTAAAATTATTTTTTTTAATTTCTGTGAAATTGCATTTTGTTTTCATGATTTAGTTTTAATTAAATTTTGTAATTTTGTTATTTTTTATATGTGCACGTGTTTTTTTAGTTGCGTGTGAAAATGTTTTTAGATGATTGTGTGAGAAGGTTTTTTATGTTTATTTTTTATGATTCTACAACACGAGTAATCTTATTTTTGCTATTTACTAAAGGTATATGTTTATTTTAGATTGGTAGGCAGATGTCTTAAATATATTTTGTTTATTAACACTCCTTCCACCAACGCAAAAAGGTCGCAGTGCAAAAAATTGAGGATTAATGTTCGGCAGGAAATAAACGGCAGGAAATAAAATTATAAAATTCATCGGAATTAACGAAGAAATTACGCCTGAACAGGATATCATTATATTCGCTCAATGTGAAAATAAAGGAAAAATCATTAAATTTTATATATCTCTTGATAAAAAAATTGTACCAACAAATAACACAATAATCGATGCGATTAACTTACTATTTAAATCGCACTATGTATTTAACATAAAATACGATGAAAACTTTGTTATTTTTTTTAAATTCATACAAAATTATTGTACATTTTTGAAATACCCTCATTGAAACTTTTTACGACTGTAAAATACTGTCACAGTCTTTTAACTCCTGATATATAAGCTCAAATTAGTTTACAGTACAATATTATTTTATTTTCTAATTAAATTAGGAACTTTTAAATTGCTATGGTTGTTAAAGTTCGAATATATATATATATATATATATATATATATATATATATATATATATATATATATATATATATATATATATATATATATATAGTTAACATCTACAATCCATAAATCCAGATCAACGATCCGAAGGGCGAACTCAACATCACATTTGTAACAACAACGACAACCATTGTGTTGAGCAAAATCGTACAATTATTGTTTAATAAACATACTTACTTTATTACTCGTATGAATGCTAGCGCATTCAACTCATTAAATTGCAGTTATGCAAAAAGTAGCATTCTAAATAAAATTAAAACATCACTTGCATTATATAGAATCATATCGTATTTATTTTATTATGTATGCTAGCGCATTCAACTCTTTAAAAATGCAAGTAAGCAAAAAAATTAACTATAAAACATTAATGAATATTATAACGTTGTTCATAATTTTATATTTGTTGAGTAAAATAGTGTAAATCGCGTAATTCGTGTGTTTTATTACTTGGTACTACCGTTCCCTACCCACAACGTAATAAATAAATAGTGTTATCGGCCTACAACCTATAACTGGCGCAGTTAAACGTAAAAGTGATAAATAATTCGCGAAATAAAAAAATAATTGTGAAAAAAAAATAAATAAATAAAAAGAAAAAAAGGAAAATAAATTTTTCCTAATAAAATTCAAAAAAATTAAAATAAATGTTTCCTAATAAAATTCAAAAAAAAATTAAAATAAATTTTTCCTAATAAATAAATGTGAAAAAAAAATAAAATTCAAAAAAAATTAAAATAATTTTATCAAATAAATAATCGTGAAAAGAAAAAATTTAAAATAATTCTTGTGAAGAAATTAACAGTGAAATAATAAATTACCAACATTATCGAGCCTGATCAACCCGAAGATGCATAAAGTCGTATTACTAGCAATAATATTGGCAAGGTAAGAAATTCTCATTGTATTTTTCCCTCATTGTATTGTTTTTGTTTTTAAAAAAAAAATTCAAAAATCATTAAATATAAAATTGTGAAACCCAAGCTTAATTCAGTGCTTGTAAAAAAAATAAAAAAAGTTGAATAAACGACGCACTTGTGAATTTAATTAAGTGTGAAAATATAAAAGTAGAACCTAAAATCGGGACTTCTTTTAAAAACCAATTAGAACCTAAAATCGGGACTTTTTGGAACAATAGTGTCATCGGGGACACACATTCATTTTGTAAATTCGTGGAAACCATATGAGTTTCACAATTGACTCCGACAAACTAGATCAATTTTTAGCTAAACGCGATAACGTTACAGTTAGACCCCCAATAAAATTAAATCTGGGAAAATTAAAAATGGAAAAACTATTGTACTACAAGAACAAGCCACCATCCTCAACTCGTTTAAAATTGACATAGTAACAAAAAACCTTCCCACATTTTCGGGAAAAAGAAAAGAACTATATTATTTCTGCAATTCAGTTGACCAAATAGTCATGCTTTGTCAACCAATAAAAGAGTTACCTAGCTATAAAATTATCATACAAAATATACGAAGTAAGATAATTGAAAACGCTAGCCAATCTCTTACAACACATAATATTGCCACCAATTAGAAAGACATCCGTGCGCACTTCATTGCAAAATATGCGGACACACGAAGTAGTGCAAACTTGCAATTGGAGTTGTTTTCATTGATTAAGTCTAATCTAGAGCCTCAAAAACTCTTCGACCAGATTCAATCAATACTAACATTGCTCTCAAATAAAGTCCAAATGGATGACTTTGAACAATGTACAATAGACGCTCTAATCAAACAGCAACAATCTATGGGATTAACTGTGTTCATGGCAAGTCTACAAGAACCACTTGGTAGTGCACTACGTGCATCGCAACCAGTCGATTTACAAACTGCACACAGCTTTGTTCTACAAGAGCAAAGCATTCAAAGGTTGAAAAATACCCAACCCCCAAAGCAAAAATTCAATCATTATACAAAAAATTTGTCTTCAACCTCAAGAAATAATACCGACGAAAAAAAACTTTGTTAACGAAACTATCAAATTAGAAGGTAAAACTACCAATAATAATGGAAGTTATACACCACAATACAAACAACCATACAAGAGTCAAAATAAAACATTTATACCCAGAAATTTTATCAAACAGGAAACTAACATTAATAACCTGGAGCAAGTAGTCGACGACGAGGATTTTTTTAACGAAGCCTCACACTCGACATTAACTTCTTAGCCAAAATTAGGCATCAAACAAAACTTCCTTTCGTTCTATTAACAATAAATAACCAAATTTTAAAAATTTTAATTGATACGGGAGCCGATAGATCATACCCAAAACTCATCAAACTCTTTTCAAAAATAATTGATGTACAATTTAAAGTACAATCTGTGTTTTCCTCAACGGAGATAACACAAAAAGTGGATATTCAGTTCAAAGAAATCCCAATAAAATTGACATTCTTCATATTTAAATTTCATACATTATTTGATGGACTCATGGGATATGAAACCTTACAAAAGCTTAACGCAAAAGTAAATACCATCGACAATATAGTGAAAACCCCACAGTTTAATCTCCCAATTATGAATGAATGCTTATCAATTATACCCGATACAAAAGTATCTCAAAATTCTAAGAGATTGGTGAAAATCCCAGTATCTATACCTAAGGGAAACTTTTATGTTCAGAGCAGCATACTTTCACCAAACATTAATATACAGGAAGGGATTTACTCCACTTGTTCACCCTACGAGGCAATTGTAGAAGTTATTAATACCGGTCAGGAGGACGAAACCTTTAAATTATTAAAACCCATTAACGTAAACGAATTTGCAAGACATTATAACGAAATCAACTTTCATATTGCTAATCAGCATACACAAAAAGTTGATATAGAATCAAAAATTCGGACGGATAATTTAAATCCGGAAGAACGACAACAAATATTAAGTTTATGTAAAAAATTCCAAAGTTTATTCTACGACGAGAATAAAAAATTAAGCGTTTGTAAACGCAATAAAGCACGAAATTAACTTGTTCAAGGAGAAGCCTTACTTTGTTAAACAGTACAGGCATCCTGAAAATCAAAAACAGGAAATCAAGAACGAAATCGATAAACTTCTTAAAAATAAAATCATTAGACCATCATTCAGTCCCTGGTCTTCGCCTATATGGATGGTACCAAAGAAGCCGGACGAAAATGGGAACAAAAGATGGAGACTTGTCGTAGATTTTCGACAACTTAACTCACAAACAATAGATGATAAATATCCTCTACCCAACATCGAAAATATTCTCGATAAAATGGGGCGAGCAATTTATTTCTCTACAATAGATTTGGCGGCGGGATTTCACCAAATCGAAATCCGAAATTCCGATATACCTAAGACTGGATTTTCAATTCCTAATGGACATTTCGAGTTTACTCGTATGCCATTTGGTCTCAAGAACGCACCCAGCACGTTTCAACGCGTGATGGACAACGTTCTTGGAGACCTACAAAGCAATAATGTGCTATGCTATATGGATAACATTATAGTATACAGTACAAGCCTACAGGAACATATCCACGATTTAACACGGGTATTCCAAAAGTTACACAACGCAAATCTAAAAATTCAAATTGAAAAAACCAATTTTTTGCAAAAATCTATAGGATTTCTGGGCCATATAATTACAACTGAAGGTGTAAAGCCAGACCTTAAAAAGATAGAAGCAATTAAACAATTTAAATTACCATCAACTACAAAGGAAATTAAATCATTCCTGGGTTTAATAGGGTATTATAGGAAATTCATCAAAAATTTCTCTAAAATAACGAAACCCCTAACATCTTGTTTATCAAAGGGAGCAACAATATATCACGATAAAGAATTTGTGAGTTGCTTTGAAACCTGTAAGGACATGTTAACAAAAGAACCAATACTAAAATATCCCGATTTCAACAAGGATTTCACATTGACAACCGACGCATCCAACTATGCTTTGGGAGCGGTTCTAAGTCAAAATTTCGACGGTAGCGATCTACCAATTGCGTACGCTTCACGCACACTCTCTAAAACGGAATACAACTACTCCACTATTGAAAAGGAATGTTTAGCAATAGTGTGGGGAACAAAATACTTCCGACCATACCTATATGGGAGGAAATTTTCGATCATCACTGATCACAAACCTCTATTATGGCTATTTAATGCCAAGGATCCAACATCCAAATTAATTCGATGGAGATTAGCACTCGAAGAGTACGACTACACCATCACATATAAAAAAGGCACAGCTAACACAAACGCTGATGCACTCTCGCGAATAGAATTAAATAAACAACTGGAAAACAAAAATTTTACATATAACAATAATGATTCTCAACCCGAAAATACAAAATTACTTGAGAAACTGCAGAACACTCAAGATAATGCGATAATGCGAATCTTCTTACGAGTGATCTAGAAATTGCTAATGAGTTTAATTGTTATTTTTCTAGTGTTGCTAAAGATTTAGGTGCTAAATTTGACTCTGTCAACACGTCATCTAGTTTCAATTTGCCTTTTGATTTCGGTCCGACAACGTTTTTTATGACCCCAGTATCTAGTTATGAAGTTTTTTCAATTATTTGTGCTTTAGAACCTAAATACTCAATTGATAATGTTGGCCTGAGTAATTATATATTAAAAGTCATTGCTGGGCATATTAGTCCCGTTCTTGCACACATTTTTAACCTTTTCTTTGAGTTGGGAGTTGTACCCGATCGACTGAAAACAGCAACTATAATTCCCCTTTTCAAGAATGGTAATCGCCTTGATAAAGGTAATTATAGACCTATTGCCTTGCAGCCAGTAATCCTAAAAGTTCTTGAAAAGGTAGTTAAAAATAGGGTTTCCAATTTTTTAGATAAAACGGGTGTGCTGAGTATCCATCAACATGGTTTTCGTCATGGTATGAGTACCGAATCGGCCTTGTTAGATTTTCTAAATACAATCAACACTGGTTTAAATAAAGGTAATAGCTGCGGTGCTTTATTTATTGATACAGCTAAAGCCTTTGATATGGTTGATCACAAGCTTCTGCTATCTATTATGTATGATATAGGGTTTAGAGGAGTGGCAAATAAGTGGTTAGCATCGTATTTAGATGGTAGATCGGTGAGAGTTAAGATAAATCATAATTTAAGCGATCCGAAATTTATTGACGTTGGTGTTCCCCAGGGTTCAGTATTATGCCCTCTGCTGTTTCTCATTTATACAAACTCCGTATTTAAATTGAATCTTCATGGTTATTCAACCGGGTTTGCTGATGACATTGCTCTGGCTTACTGTGGGAATTCTCCCAGCAACGTTATTTCGATGATCAATTCTGATTTAAAAGTTTTACTCTCATGGTTCGACAAACATCGCCTGATCTTAAGCCGGAAAACTAAATTCATGTTGTTTAAATTGTCTGGTAGCTTTAATACGTCTATTTTGCCGCGGGTGACTAATCACAGCAGGTATGAATGTGCGTCTAGTGGTTGCCACTCTGAGTGCTTTGATATCGAACAAGTTGACTCGTTTAAATATCTTGGTGTTCACTTGGATACTTGCCTTAATTGGAAAACGCATGTTAATTCAGTCCACCAGTATCTGTCATCAACTGCTAGAATTTTCTACCTTCTTCGTGATTATTGTCCTCCGTCGGTTCTAAAAATAGCTTACCGTGCGCTAGTTATGGCTAAATTGGAATATGGATTGTCGTGCTGGGGGGTTGTTATGCTGCAACTTCGTATCCTTTATATGTTCTACAGAAAATGATTTTGAGAATATATCTAAAGAAACCAAGAACTGAACCATCATGGAATTTATTCTTTACGACGAATATTTTGCCGTTGAAACATTTGTATGTTTATAAGGTATTGAGAGTTTTTTTTAATCGAAGTGGTCAACAAATAATGAGAAGCGATTTTCGTTACAATTTTCGCGGTAACCATCAATTTCTTTGTAACATCCCAAGATTCTTCAATGACCACTTCCGACGCTCTATTCTGGTCGCTGCACCAACCTTTTTTAATGCGCTACCAATTTACATTAGGAAGGACATTCATTTGAAGTCCTTTTTACCTAGAGTTAAACAATGGCTATTTGAAACTGTTGATATCTCCTATTTATTCAGGGTTATTACATAAAACTTGATGTATTTAGTCACATATTATGAAGTTGAAATTTAGTAGTAAAAGTAGTAGTATTGGTAATGGTAGTAATAGTATTAGTATCTTAGTCATTTTATTGTAAGCTTTTATCACATTTTATTCTCATTTTAATCTTTTAATTTTGTAAATATTAGGATTATGTTGTATTTTTATGTATTACGCGAATTTGCTTCTGCCGTTTTTTCGGCACAAAATTCGTTATATTTTTTTGAATAAATAAATAATAAATAACGCAAATAAAATATTTAATGATGAAATAATTCATTTAAATAACATAGATATCCAGTGTGACGACAATGGAATATCAACAAAAAATAAAGGAATTCCAGTTTCAAATTCTAGCCTGAATGAATTCCAAAAACAACTCATCATAGCAAAAAATAAACATTGCGGTGAGATGGAAGAAGACGCAAGGGTACTATTTAATAAAAACCAGCGCAATACTATCATGAAGACGGATTTTACAAAAACCGATCTTCACATAATTCTCAATAGCTATGCCAATCAGAAGAAAATAACAGCTCTTCACACGGATGACCAAACATTCCAGCTAATTGAGGAAATTTGTAAAACAAAACCTTACAAAATAATCCGAGTACACATGATAAAACATGACGTAGAATTAGACGAGGAACAAAAAAACACTATCGCTAATGAACACCTACCATACCATCGTGGAACTCAGGAAAATTACCAAAAATTAAAACGGAATTTTTATTTTCCAAACATGAGGCAAAAAATAGCACATTATATAGTAAACTGCGAAATTTGTAATCAAAACAAATATGAAAGGCGGGCTGCCTGACTCATGTCAAATTTAAACTTTCCCAAACACCGAATGGACCAATGGAAATAATCCATGGGGATACATTCGCCCTTTCAGAAAAACCTTCATCACATTAGTTGATAAATTTTCAAAATACGCTACAGCATTTGAAATACCTGACAGGAAAACAACTACAATCATAAGTAAATTTATGACATTTTTCAGTAAAGAAGGAGTTCCAAAAACACTAACATTGGACTCTGCAACTGAATTTACATCCCAGCTATTCACTGATTTTACTAGCATGATGGGTATAGAACTACACATCACTACAGCTAAATCTTCAAACGGAAACTCGCCAATAGAACGGTTACATTCCACACTTACCGAAGTACGAATCATCCGAGCTCAGGATAAAAATAAATCAATAATCAGAATAATGAAAGAGGCAATCTTCGCCTACAATAATTCAATCCATTCTTCAACTAAACTCACACCAATTGAGTTACATAGAGGTCATATTATAACCAAAAATATACCTACTAATCTACCAGAAATGGCAGACGAATACCTATCACGCATTAGACGCCAATATTTAGACATTGCACAACATATAGCAAAGCTGAATAACCTGTCTAAAGCTAAAACGATAGAAAAATTAAACACTACACGTGATAATCCGGGCATATACATGCCAGGAGAAAAAATCTTTGAAAAAACCACTATACGTGATAAATTTCAAAGAAAATATATACCACGTACGGTAATACAGGACAAAGATGTTACTGTTCAAACAAACAAACGTACTGTACATAAAAACAAAATTAGGAAAAATCGAAACTAATTAAGTACATATCACCCACAGGTCAGTCCAACCGAAGGGATTAGAAGCCTATGACCTATAGGAGAACAAAGGACTTATTGGCATCAAATTAGGCAACGCCAAAATAATCACTTCCTATGTAAAACTATTTCATATCATAGAACTTAATGATTTACTAAAAAATTACCAATCAATAGAAGAATCTGTTCAACACACCGAAAATAAAATGGTTAGTTTCAAATACAGTAATACCCAACGACTAAACGTCATTAAACGCAAGTTAAAAAATTTAAAACGTTCAATCGACAACGTAATGCCAACGCTACCCGACATGGGAAAACGAAGCAAACGTGGATTAATCAACCCTTTAGGAACCTTTATAAAATCTATTACAGGAAACCTTGACCAAAACGACTACGAAAATCTTCAACCGACCGACTTAATAACCAAATTCAAATCAACGACCAAATAATCAATAGATTTGAGGAAATAACTGAAATTTTAAATAAAACTTCTTCCAATATAAACCGAATCCTTAAAACAGAATGGGACACAAAAAACTATAATGAAGCCGAAAAATTACTAAATTTCATATATTTTACAATCGAGAATAATATGTTAACACTATCGGAACAAGCATTAGAAATTCACGAAATTATAACTTTCGCGAAAATTAACGTAATTTCAAGATTCATACTCGACAATACTGAGATAGACTATGTTCTAAATAAACTAAACAAAAGTAAAATAAAATTAAACTCACAAGAACAAATGTATTCAATTTTACAACAAAAAGCATATTATAACGGGACTAACCTAATTGTAATAATCGAAATACCACAATTTTATAATGATAATTTTTTATATTCCAAAGTAAAAACGTATACCTTAAACAATTTCCTTATTCCTATTACCTACAACTATATTTTGTCCAATCCCAAAATACACATGATAATTTCAAAACCATGCCAAATATTGGAGAACACATACTACTGTCAACAAGAACAAATATATTCTAACAACAACACTTGCATACCAAACCTGTTAAACAATCAACATGCCGATTGCAAATTAATACAAACTAATCATCAAGATGAAACTCAGTTAATGGAAGATGGTTACCTCTTCATATCATCAGACGACGGAATCAACATCTATACAACATGCGGTCCTGACACTTTTATCATAAAAGGAATTAAATTAATCAAGTTCGAGGACTGTACCATACGAGTATGGGTTGAGGCTGCGTCATTGCCATAATTTAACAAAGTTTCAAAGTTTTCCGACGAAATCATTGGTCTCAGAAATTTAAATAATACACTAAAAATACTCCCTATACCTGTAAATGTTTTAATATTATCCTTTACGATTAAATAATCTCTTATGCCTAGATCTTCAGGGGCTTTTATGTTTTGAGAAAACAAGTTCGCTAGTACGTTTAGATCAATTTTTTTAATTTCGCTACCATCAATCTCAATTGATGCATTAAACTCTGAAAATGGGATCTTTAAAGTAGTAGATAAGATATGAGATTTCCAGCGCAAAATCGCATAGTTATTTTTAAAATACAATGTCGCCATTAATTTTGTTTCTTTTGAGTTTGATGCACATTCATGCTCTGGACAAAATGGAAGATCTTGACGTTTATCATGTAAATTATGTGGACATTCCAAATCAACCTCTAAAATATAGCCAAATTCTGAGTCGTACGAAATAGTATTAACATCAAAATGTTGAAAATCGTTAACCCATTTAAATTCACCATATGGTAAAAATTGTGACATCGCCCAACCATATTGATTATTGACATCATTGTATAATAGGAAAACTGGATCATTTTTGGGATCATAGTCTTCCATATATTTATTGTTTGCTTTAGAATATCGCTTTGAGCATTGATTTAGTCCACCTCGTATTCCGCGTTCGACGAACATTATCATATCAATGTCCGTAAGTAATTCTAAATTAATATTCGTTTGTTTCAGCATTGAATCCCAAGTATACCCTGGAAGTGTGTAATAATGAGCAGGATCAAGCTCATATGTTTGTAGACAGCTTATTCTAAATTGCTCGAAACGTCTGCTAATGATAGAACATCAGTTTTTAGAAATAAATCTGAATATTCCCCCAAATTTAGCAAACCAAAGCTTTTCCACACTTCCTGGGCATGCAAGTATTGTTCAGTACTGATATTTGTTTCATTTAATTCATTATAAAATTGTTTGTGTGGTGGTATGTAATCATATGGATAAACTCCTTTCTTTTTTAATAGATTAAGTTGTTCTAATGGTAGTGAAGAAAACTCGGCCTCTAAGTTTGGAAAATAGGATAAGTAAGATGATAGCGTATCGAGACTACTTCCTATAAACTTATAAGAATCAATGAATCGGAATTGAATTATGTTGTGGTTTATATGTTATGTAAATGATAAGTATTTTTCCCTATTTATCGGAAGTAAGTCGACTCAACCAGGAATGTCTGAAGCTATATTTGCAATAATAAAATGGGCATCATACCCACTTAAATTATGGAAAACAATTGGTACTGTGTGCGTGTCTTTGTAATTAATATTACATGCGTTGTGCGCAGGTCCACAAAATTTTCCTGATAAATGTCAATGATCCTGAACTTTCTTCTCATTAAGCGAAAATAGCTTGGCACAAATGTGGCACAAAGAAGAATCCAAAAATTGCATACTTTCCGTCTCAGTTAGATTATTCATTTTTAAAGGATTTTTGAAAACAGTTTCTAAATATTCTGAAAATACTTTTAGCCCTGTAGTAAACCATTGCACGCAGTCCATACCACGATAAGATTTATAATATGATTTTTTAGCATCATATGAACATTTTACAAAATAGCCTATACTGCAGGGAATATGATCTTGATACTTATTAGCATCATTTGTTTTCTTTAAAAAACACTCTAAATCAGCATCGTTATATAACAAATGGTGCTGGAATTTTGTTTATATAATTTCTAAAATGTAAATTTATTTGCTCATTACCTGGTAATCGAATCTTACAACTATTTTGTTTGCTGCAGGCTTCTATGTGATGCTCGAGTGAAGATTGTGAATGAAAGTAGTGAAGATATTTATCACAAAAATAGTTTCGTCCATGCCTAGATCCAAGTTGTGTAGATAACAGACGAGACAGATCTTTATTCCAAACGAAGTGATATTTAGCTGGATCCTGTATACCATCGGTTTCAGCATTTTCTTCGTCTGTTTCCCAATATTCATTTTGAATCATTAGAAGATTAATGTGTTTTTCCAACTTATTTTTTGTTAAATATGATGGTAAAACTACATAAGTGTTGAATTTTCGCATTTCAAGAATATATATGTTGATTGAAACATTATTCTGATGCTCAAATAGTGGAATTTGTCGTGTTGTCATTGGGAATTGAATTCCAATCATGTTTAATTTCTGGTAATGTTGCTGATAATTTATTATACGTTCCGCATCCTTCTCAACCAGATACAAAGCAGAGAGAACTGCCCATGCAAAGCATGCTTCATCTTCATTCCTAACATTGATACATGCTCCTTCATCGGCAATTTTCTTAGGAAGGGGAATTGATGAGCCCAATTGCACTGTATATTTGTTAATATTAAATACAAAATTAATTATAGTTGATAATGCCCACCCACTATCTTTTTCCTGGAATTTCTTAATACCAGTTAAGATAACTTTTTCTACATTCTCTTTAGACCAATCATCAATATTTGTGTCGACATATATTATTGAGTTTTTCGTATTCATGTATTTCCAATCATATGAATCAATCTCAGCCGTTTTTTTATCAAATTCACCACAAAAAACCGCATTAACCTTAAGTGGCGATTCTTTCGCTAGCTCGATTTTGATCCGGCTTGAGAATATGCCACGACAATCTTTTAAAAATTCGCTAGGATCAGTGTGGTGTAAGCTACTCAATGCTACAGTGCGCATACGATTTTTAAATACCGTTTGCATACATTCCCACTTCACCCGATGAGATGGGCGAGCCTTACTTTCGCGCTGGCGCAACATTTTCATTTGCGTACGATAACTTGTTACCATACATATTGCATTTGCTATCTGGTTTTTTTGACCCAGAGTGGTGGATTTTTTTAACATATTATTAAGAATTTTTAAATTCTTTCCACCTTCTTTAATAGCTGCCTCTAAAAGCTCCGGATTTGCTATAGCACGTAATGACGCCATTTTGATATCTTGAATTATACACATTCACCATTTTAACACTTTATGTTTTGTATATATGTATATAAATTTGAAATTTGTATAATCTATTATTATGTAGGTATCCTTTAGCGTTAAGTAAAAATTATAAATAAAATAACTTTATACTAATTAGATACGCTTTTCAATTTTTATTATTAGAAATGGATTTTTTTAAAAAATATTTTATAGATAACGTGTAAGTAATATTTAAATTCATGGTTATTATGTTGTGTATGAGGATAATTAATATTTGCTTTTAAATCTTATTTATAGCACAACAGTTTCTAACTTAGAAGCTAATCCTAGAGAAACGTTGCAATTGGAAGATTCCAGCAGTAACTCATTTCAAGAGCTGTTCAATACCACTGCCTACAGCCTTGAAATGACAGATATTGAGGAGACAGAATTGTCCAGTCCTATAAATACGCCTGCGAAGCGAAAGACATATAGCGAATCAAACAGCCTCGACAGTATAGATAGCCCTCAGATACCATCTACATCAACAGCTATGCGAACGCCTGCAAAAAGAAAAGCAGTAAGACAGCCAGATACCATCATTCTAAACGAGTTGCTGGATACGATGAAGGGGCATAATCAGTTGATTTCAAAAAGTTCAGAAAAACCACCTTGCCGGTGCGAGAATATTGACCCTTTTTTTGTATCAATGGGTGAAGAGTTTAAAGAAGTAGGCAAAGAATTCTCGTTAGAAGTGAAACTAGGAATAATGAATACTATAAAATTTTATCAAGATAAAACGAAAGAAAAAAATAAAAATCAAAATTAATTTTAAAAATAAAAAACAAATTTATTTTATTTAACATTCATTAAACATCACTTGATTTTGCCAAGGTAAGGCATTGTAATTCGTAAAATAATCGGCAAATTTATTCCTAATTAACACAGCATCGCCAGTTGGGTTATTAGATCCCATACGTCCAATATTGCGTATTCCATTGCTGCTTGTATCTCCCCTCCATTCACCCAACACTAGATTGCCATTTTGAGTGTAGTGGTCCACAAACTCATTGGAGAAATATTGATACGAATCATTCGACTGCATTCTTAACCAATTATGCAAACAGACAGTTGATTTTATGATATTGACAACAGTGAGTCTGCTTGCAATAATTGGTTTCCGAAAAATTCGCCATTTTGCACTCAAAATGCCGAAAGCGTTTTCAACCACTCTTCTGGCTCTGGATAAACGGTAATTGAAAACGTTTTTTTCATGACTTAAAACAGCTGTGTTTCTTCCGGGATATGGGCGCATAATATTGGATCTTAAAGGGAAAGCCTCATCACCAACAAAACAATAAGGTACCACTATTGGGCTGCCCGATAATATTGCTGCACTCGGAATGTTTAACGAATCGCAGTTATTAAGGATTCGTTTTCCATATTCACTGCGTCTAAAAATTCCGCTATCATTATTCCTACCCGATGCTCCGATATCAACTAATATAAATTTATATTGAGCATCACACACTGCCATTAACACGATGCTGTGGGTACTTTTGTAATTATAGCAGGAACTATTAGAATTCGCAAATGCCTGCAGAAAAAATAAATAATATGATATAAAATAAAACATTTCTAATATAAAGCAACTAAATTTACTTGAACAACAACATGTTTGCCATCAATTGCGCCTAAACAATTCGGAAAATTCCACGTTGAGTAGAATTCTGCTGCAATATCCATCCATGTTTGTGAAATAGAGAAATTTGGGAAAACTATAGGTTTTAATTTCTCCCAAATTGCAGCTGTAGTCTCTCGAATAATACCTGAAGTGGTTGATTTGCCTACCCGATATCCGTACGGTCCGATGGACACCATACTATCACCGCTTGCCAAAAAACTATAACATAAACAAGAACGTTCGGTTAATTTTTGTAAATTAAATTTTTTAAAAAAAATTCTACTAACCGCAAAGTTAAAGATAACCTTTCTGCTGCAGTGATTGGATTAACAGTAAATGCCTCATGTTTTTGTATGGCCGGTCCAACCATATGTAGTAGAGCATCAAACATTTCGGGAGTCATACGATGGAAATTTTTGAAGCCTTCTGTATCGTGCAATCTCATTTCATTGATCAAATTATTAAAATGGCCCATTCTGCGTCTTTCTTTGAGAATTTCTCTCACATTACAGCGTCGGTTTTTCCGAGAATTTTTTTTAAGATATGATGTATTATGATGCCGCTTGCAATCATCATATCGGAAGAAAGAATCGCCAAATCACTCGAATCCATTTTGTCACACAATTTATATTATTACAACAAAACTTTTATTATTATAATATATATAATTCGTATTAACATATATTTTATCATTGAAACACAAAAAAACAACACAAAAATATCACTCGCTTTTAAAAAATTTATAACGCTTGGCTTGGTTTGTAATAAAAAATGTCAAACACTTGATTTTTTCTACGATAGGTGGAAGCAAAATCGTTCTGCATTTTTTTCATCAACCATGAACCGCTAAAAAAAAAATGCAGAACGAACAAATGAACGAACGAACGAACGAAGGCAACACTGAACTCGCCTTCATTTTTATCAGTCTGGAGATTTCATTTGAGGTGTGAGTTGATGCAGAATCTACTTAAATATATATTTAAGTAGATTCTGGTTGATGTGTAAAATATTCATTGTACATGGTATGATGTTTATTTTACAAGTGTTTTCAGATGGAGAGTATATGGACAACATATAAAATGAGTATACAAAATTAAAAATATGTAGTTGTATCTGCGACTGTGTATACTTGGTATATACAACAAAACATAAAAATAAAAAATATTGTTTCTAGTTAAACCGTAAGTTAACGTAGGGGAAACAAAACCGATTTTTCAGTCGGCAAAAATACGCATGGAATTAGGTGCATCAATTTGAAGTAAAAATTGAGCGCTCTAATTTTATGCTATATGGAATTATGCGCTCATTGTGCGCAGATTTGTATTACTGGGGAAGTGTAGTTTTCGTTTATGGTTCGTAAACGGTTCACCATGTTTAGCGGGACCTACACCAACATGAGCACAAATTTGAAGATAATGAGCAGAATGCATAGAGGTCAGAATATGGATCGACATGAGGAACTGGAGATTTATAGGCATAAACACAACCCGTTACCTTTAAACAATAAAATCAATACTCAAACAAATAGAATTTATGATTTAATACTAAATAGCCACCAACACTAAGATACATTTTTCTGTAGATATATAGCGAACAATTTTTAATTAATGTATAGTTAAAAAAGGATTAACAAAGGGATAAATATATCCCGAAACCGGTCTCATGTAATAAATTACAAAAGTATTATCACATATTAGAAAGTTTTTTAACGTGTTTTTTATTTATTTTCAATTATAAAAGTTTTTATATTTGTACGTAAATAATTTTAAAAAAAAAATAATAATAAAAAATCTACCTATTTATCACTAGCCATTCTATATATAACGTATTATTAGAATTTACTTTCCATTGTAGTAACATATAAATCTACCTTTAAGTTAAAGTGTAAACTTCTATTTATAATGTATAGAGTGAAGTACGCTCACGTTTAGGTTTATACCATATAGCAACAGTGAAGTTAGTTTAATTCTGTCATGGTGGAGTTTACATCTTATATGGTGTCAGAAGAGAAAAATAAAATTAAAATACTACTAAAATAATTAAAATAAAATCACATAAATAAAATCATTTGTGTATAAAGAAAAATAATAAAAAACACGTAAAGTGAATATGAAATAAGAGAAAAATTATTCAATGTGTAAAATAAAAAATAAAAAAATAAAAAAATTCAGCCGAGATCAGAAGAAAATCTAAATAAATCAAGTAAGATTACAATAAAACCAACTATAAAGTAATCATATTTCGTATCGTTTACGAGAAATACAAAAGGAATGTAAAAGAAAAAATATGACGACGCACGTGTATTTAGTATTGAAATAAAATGGTGGAACATTTGAGACCACTCAGACATTTAGTGAAAACCGAGAACGTTGCAGAAGACTGGAAAATATGGATCCAGCAATTTCGGTTTTACAGCAAAGCAACGAAATTAAATACAGAGGATGATGAAAATCAAGCCGTAACATTAATGACCTGTATGGGCATAGAGGCAGGAAAAATATTCGAAACTTGCCATTTAAAAGAAGTGTAACGGCTCTCTTTACGTGCAATTCCTAAATGCTCGCGCAGAGAAAAGCGGTTACATCATTCTTACCGGTTTGTCATGATGCCCCTGAAAGAAGGCTATATAAAAGTATTTCAACGTGAAATGTTCTTTGATCGACTGTAATGACAAAAAAAAAACGTTCAGTGCGTATAATGTTCATGTTCGTTCGCTTACATCGAATATGGTTGTCTCGTTCGTCTTAACTAGCTGTCGCCGCCCGAGTATGTATTTGCTTGAAAACAAAAAAACAGCAACTTTATAATTCATTTGGTAATTGCACGCGGTGGAGTATTTGTCTACTATAGTGATATTGTTGTTTAGCAAGTGGTTTCATTAACCAATTAAATTAAAGAAAAATAAGGTGCCATAGATTAAATCAGTTAGGGACTTACAATTAAGTGTAGTCCAGCTTTATTACTAATCGGAATATAACGACCGGCATAGGTAACTATCCGTTGTTTTTTTCAACACTTTGTTTTAATCAAACTTTAAAAAAAATGTGTTTCCTTCTGTAGAATTGCGATTGGCAAAGGCCGTATTAATAAACGGAAGCATATAAATACATTGGGGCCGCCAAACAACCACGTCAAAATATAACCGTGGATTGTGACCACATTTTATAACCGTGTTGGATAAGGCCCAAGGACGAGCGACGCATCTTACGGGATTAACTGTTATACACATGTGTTTGTGCTAAAATAGTTGTGCAGAGTGTATTCAAAAGTAGTAATTTCAAAAAAAAAACAAATCGCCCAACGAGCGAATCATTGGTTGTATAGTTACATATCAGTTGTCTAAAGTATTTTAAAAATTATATCTAAAATCAAACCTCTAGTATCGGGGAATACGTAATTTATAGTTTTCGGTTCAAAAAAAAAAAAAAAAAAAAGATTTTCTGGTAGTGAAATTTCCTTCTTGTAAAAAAAAATAAATTCTAGGTTTAGTTTTACGAGTCCAAGTTACTCGAAACTACCTCAACGTTCCAGAGCGCTCCGGTGGTTGATTGGTAAGTCTCTCAACTATTGTATTTAATTGTTTTTTTTTTGTATCAAAAAGGTGTAGATTTCTCTACCATTTTCTTAAATAGTATAATTATTTAAATAAAATCTTTTGACGTAACGTATTCGGGTCTGATCATAACGTTTTACGCTGTCATATTAGAGGTCCGTTTTTCATTGGTTTTTTTTAAAGCACCGTTCGATAATCAACGACTACCGTTAGATAAAATAATAATTGTTTTTTGTTGTTGTTGATTAAAATCGTTCACGCATCGTTAGAGTTAAGATGATAAAATGTAACTCAAAAATTATTTGTTAATGTTACTAAAAGTTTAATTTATTATAATAAATATGTATGGTATAAATATTGAAAATTTGTGCGTTTACTAATCAAAATGCGTGCTTAAGCGTGTAATTATAGTGTGGGGAAGTATCATAACGAACGATGGTTGCGTTTGCGAATGTGGTGACGACAGAAATATGAATTTGTGCACATGACGGTTTATTAGTGATGTGGTTGGTGTTATGTTATTAGTTGAACCCTGTCATCCCTGAGCACTCAGGAAATAAAGTAGAAGCAAGCATGTGCACCACAACACCAACGCGTTACAGAAGGTGAAATCAAACAGGGCAATATCATCAAAAAACTTGAGGAATATTTTACACCGAAGAAAAATGTAACATTCGAACGTCACACATTCAACAAGATGTCGCAGTTGGATAAAGAAAATATTGATGAGTTTTTCACGAGGATCAAAACATGTAGTGAGATTTGATTTCGATAAATTAGCAGGCGAGTTATTGCGCCACAAAATAGTAGTGGGGGTTTATTCAAATAATATTTGAAAACGTTTGTTGGTGGATTACGACTGGACGCTTAAGAAAGCGGTATATAATTGAATTAAAAAGATAATTTGTTTGGACGATTAAAAATATTAAAATTTACAAATGAAAAGTAAAACTTATAAGTTAAAAGTTGTATATAATTATTAAACAACAACCATATACGTACAAGTGTTACATAGAAAATTGCCCATCGTCACCAGATTCATGCTAAATGATATTGGTTGGTCGACTAGATAGAGTGGTAGGTAGATATGCTTTTATTATTATATTATATTCAAAAATTTTAATTGTACACAAGTCCACAACTCTCGTAAAATTTTATTTTTTATTTGTGTTGCAACCGACACCCAAGATTCTTTCCTATACATTATTGTACATTTATTTGTGTTCAAAATACTTTTATTTACTTTTACGTTAATTCAACCTAATTTAATTTCACTCAATTTATTTATTTAACAATTTAATTTTACTTTATTTAATTTGACACATGTACTTGATTATGTCTTCGACAGCTTTATTCGGCTAGGTGTATTTTCACGCCGACTTTGCGTACATTTTGTGTACTTATGTTAGAGTCCGTATGGCTTAGGTTTATTAAACATTAACGGTTGATTTTACAGTAGTATTTAATTATTAATTAGTTTAAATTTTTTATGTTTTATGATTTAAACATAAATTTACATATTATTTTATTCGTTTATAAACTTTTATGTTTTATTATTATATAGTTATTAATTTAGTTATGCACGAGTATTATTATTACTACACATGTGTACACAGTTACATCGTATACAGCACTAAGATAATTTTTCGTTTAAACCACGTCCACCATTTTCATGGGGTTTTCACTTTAATAATTATTTTAGTCTTTTAACTATCTTAGCTTTAAGAGCTTTAGAATAAAGATATGTTTTACCCACCATGCATACAATCATTAATAGCGATAAATAATTTATCTAACTTTTTGTCGTTTTAGACGTGGTCAAGATACCCAAACGTAAAATTAATAACGATGGTGATGGATCAAAAATATTAAAGAAAATAACAAACCAAAAATGTTTTTTAAATCGCTTGTACAAATCGGAGAGTTTGCGCGATGCAATTGATGAGCAAGTAATAAAAATGTCAATGTTTTACGTATACTGTCATTATCGGCTAAATAAATTATTAGCTGAACATCATCGAGATAGTCCAAAAAAAGAATTCGTTTTGTCAGAGGGCAAAACATTCATAGGCGATTGTTTTAATTCATTAAAGTTAAAGTTACGACAATCGAAGACGACGGTTGAACGGCACGCGTCGGATGGCGATTATACATTGATGCGAGACGATTGGAAATTAACCAAATATTCCGTGGTATGTCACAATACTTTTAGTAGTATGTATCAGCAATACAAGACCGTGTTAAAAAATAACATATGGATGCACGCGTACAACCGTGTACGAAGATTCGTCATTGTCGCAACAGCAAAGGAACGAGAAAAGTATTCAATGACGCGAATTTATAATGGAATGCGAGCACTATTTAACATCAAACCGGATATCACCGACAATCCTGAACAAATGGAGAATTCAAATGAGGAAAATGAGGGCGCTTTCATCGTCAAGCTCATTCTCGAGAAATTAGAATATCCAATTGGAGAAGAAAAATATTTTTATGGGATAAAACGCAATCCGTACAAATATTTATTATTTTTTCATCATCTGCAGCGCTACAACGAGGAGAATGCGTTACGAAATTTTATTTTATTTCCACAAATGCACGCTGGTCGGAAATATATGCATGTAGACACGAGCGATTTATGTGATTTATTACTTAACGCGAAAATAATAAGCAGCGAAGAAGCAAAATGGACAAATTTTAAACTTAACACTCAAAAATATTGAGAAATGTATTTCCATATTGAACGGTTTGAGACAGCAGCAAAAAAAAAATTGATAACTTAATCTACACGGATGGCGTGGGCGTGTCAATACAATTGGCGGTGTCATCAACCGAGGAGAAATCTAAGAAATCATGAAAACGACTGAAAAGTGTGCTGGACGTGAAGAAGGAAATGTCAACAACGACTACACCGCCGCCGCCACCACCACCAGGCATATTATTAAAATATATGAAATTAATTGAAAAGACTAAATTGAATAAAATAAAATCAATAACTACTACACCGCCGCCGTCAAATAAAATAAAATCATTAACTACTACACTAAATTACACAAAAATGGTTGGTATTGATCCGGGCGAACGTTTGATGCTTGGCGGCATTGAATATTTCATCGATAAAAAAACTAATGAAATAACACATCATGCAATGATCAAAATAAAATCGGCAACATACCATTATGACACGGGCGAGATGTCGAGACGTGTGCGATTAAAAAAGTATACGCGCGACCCGGAGATACAAAGCGAGAGCGCACAACCAACAACGCCAATCGTAACTAATAAGAAAAATGGACTCAGACGACGAAAGAAACGACCGCCAAACCCAATGAATAACGCACAGTTGTCAATGATGGAAATTAACAAAAAATACGATATTGTGGTGTCACACAGACCGAAACATTACACTAGATATACCGCTTGGCGATTGCAATATATCAAGTATCTACAAGATTTATACGCGCAACGTCGTGTGGCCCGTCTAAAAATGGAGAAATATATTCGTGTAGAGAGAACATTACATGAATATCGACGTCGACTCGCACTACCTACGCATCATACGTTTATTGCATGGGGCTCCACAAATTTAGCCGCTAATTCGATCATTCGCGGTTACGTGAGAACGCCGAAAAGAAAATTATTAAGTTTATTGCAACAATCAAAAATTGTACCGTTTGGCTACAAAATGAATTCCGAACGACAAAATTATGCTCCTGTTGCCACGAGAGTCTAGCGATTTCAAAATCGCCCAACCGATTTGCACTTTGCCAAAAGTGTCAAATCGTTTGGCATCGAGATGTGAACGCAGAAAATAATATATTGCAACTAGCTCTATATGGGGAGACAATACCAGATGCATTTAAAAGATAATATATATTAAATAATATTTTATATTGGTCGGTAAACGCAGTCGTCGTATGCGTACTATTAGATTAACCTCTGTATTTTTATTAATAAAGTTGTATCCCTATAAGGAATAAAAATGTAGGGATATAAGGTTAACCAAACTTCTCCTCAACATCACATTGGCGACAAGGGAATTAAAATTTGATAAATAATAATTTATATTTACATAAGTTGTAAATATAGTATAAAAGCGATTATACGAATATCGAGCACGTCGAAATTCTTCACAAAAACAAGAAGAAAACATGGAAGACGACTCACTTATATTAATGGTTACAATGCAACCATTCAACTCAGTTAAAGAGATATGGGTAGTATATAAATGCAGAATTGAACATTTTTTCCGTCGTATAAAAATCAAAGAAGACAAGGACAAAAAGAATCACTTGGAAATCGGATTTCGTGGGAGCTGCCGCGCTTGAAATCTTATAGAACTCATGTGCGCCAGATGAGCCTCCCTTTCTGGCCCAAAGTGTTACAATTGTGATGTTAATGACCAAAAACCAATGATCTTATTTTTTCATCAAAACCAAAGTTCAGCCCTCACCATTGTTACAAGATTCATTAAAAATGGTACACACAAAAAAGTATGCAAATGCTAGACCAACCAAAACGGGAGATAAAAAACATGTTTTTATCTATTCAAAATTATTTTCTCTTTTCCGTTATTGGTTCTATATTAAGGTTCTATACTAAGTTCATGAAATATTTTCTTTCAACGACATCAATTTGTTTAACTTGAGCTCTTCCGACACATATTCTATTCATCGGGATACTGCAACTGGCCCTTCCAATGGCACAAATTCATCAACCAACTGCGGATGAAAAGAATAATATACCGCCAACGCCGGTTTGTTGCAATAGAATTAAACAAATATCATTATTAGATTTATATTATATTATTGTCTTAAACTATCTATTTTTCTTAAATTTTCAAGTACTTACATTTTATTTACACAATTTATTGCTATTACTTTATTTTGTTTTGATTTTAATTTTGGCATGTCATTGTCAGATTTCCTTTATTATTTTCGGTTGTGTCTAAATCCTCAATTTTTCTATTTCTGTCTATCTAGTAATTTTTATACCATTTACATATTCATTTACAATTTCATTGAATTCGATTTTGTATGTCATTAAATTCAGAACTGAATTGGCATGAGCAGAATTTGGGAGTACGATATATACTGCTTTTTATTCAAAAAGATATGTTGGTGCGCTTTTCTTGGATTTACAGAAAGCATTTGATTGTTTTGATCATCACTTACTTCTAAATAAATTATACTGTTATGGCGTACATGGAATCCCTTACAATTTATAGAAAAGTTATTTATCAAATCGAAAACAGTATGTGATGATAAATGGAGTAGAAAGTGAAATGTTAGATATCAAATGTCGTGTCTCTCAGGGTAGTGTTTTAGGACCAATTTGTTTCTCAGTTATATTAATGATATTTACTATTTGCCGCTCAAGGGTCATATTAAAATATTTGCAAATGATACTGCATTATTTTATGAAACCCCTGATTCTGACAGTATATTGAGTATGTTGATTGATATGAAAGATGAAACATGACCTTAGCAACTTTTAGAATATTTTAATTCCCACTTAATAGCTCTCAATTTAATATCTCTAAAACCAAATATATGGTATTTCCTTCCCCATATAAATCGATGACTAGTTTACGTCTATTTGAAGTTAGTAACATTAATATTGAGAGAGTTAGTTCATTCAAATATTTGGGAGTTACATTTGACGAACATGTGTTTTGGGATGGTCACATCAATATCACAAGTAAGAAAATTGCTCCACTTGTTGGGTTACTCAGAAAATTATCTTTCTTTGTTCCTACTAGGGTATTGCTTATAATTTATTTTTCGTTTATTTATTCGTGACTTAGTTATGGCCTTATCGTATACGGAACAGCTATCTTAACCAGGCTGAAGAAAATGCAAGTTATGCAAAGCAAAAGTGTAAAAGCAGTATACAGATTGCAAGTTATATTTTCCACTAGGTTATTATATAACAAAGATGATATTATGATATTGCCCATGAATTTCTCATATAAGTTTCAATTAACCCTTTATATGTATCTTCATTTATGTCTAATATAAACTTTAATTACGCTCATCATGTGTATTCAACTCGAAATTGTAACAGAATTAATTCACATCATCAAGTACCTGAATTTATAAAGGAATCTGAAACCTACTTACAGTTTAAAAAAATATTAAAAATTATTTTAAATCAAATATTCTATTATTTTTTTTATAATATTTATATATCTATGTAAATTTTGTAACTTTTGTATATTTATGTATAACAACTTGGATTATCCTTAAAGGAACAATAAATTCTCTGGATAATCCGCCGTCGTTATTGTATGAGAATGAATAATAAAATAAAATAAAAATAAATAAAAAATAATAATAAGTAAATAGAATAATAAAACGTTCAGTATATAAAAATTAAACCGCCTTTTTATGTGTCAAATATGCAACACCATGCGGATCGCTCCAAAAGTAAGTAGCTTTTTCTTTAGAAAGAAATTAAATTTAGAAATTTAATTTATCATGAAAGTTAATTTAAATATTCAAATTTAAGTTATCAGTATTGATTTGGTTGTATTAAAGTAATTTTATAATCAAAAAGCTAGTACAAACTATAACCATCACGATTGTGAACGTTGGTCTATTATTTGTACGATAATAATTATGTTTATATTTTTTAGCATATGGGTGGTGTAGACATTTGTAACCAAATACTCGAATATTATCGGGCATTCTTAAAAACAAAAAAGAGGACTCTGTGTAAATGCTTGGATTGAGTATAGAAGAGATTGTGAAGCCCACAAAATCAGCCACTGAATCTTTTAGATTTTAAATTTATTTTAAATTGGAGCTAAGTGAAACGCTTATTTCAACTCCTAAACGAAAACGCCGTTCTAATAGCAACACTTCTACTCACGAAAAAGATGCAGATGTAGCTGAATTGCAATCTACATCGTTTAATAGATCATCATCATTGCCGTCACTAGGAAAACGATTCGATTGATACGAACATTGACCTACATCGGATAATTTGAAAGCCCCTAGAATTTGTCGATTACAAGATTGCAAAAGACGTACGAGTCGTACGCACTGTAAGTCATCGTTTGTATATAAGTACGGTTTGTTAGAGAATTTGTTAATTTATTAATCAGTATTAATTGTGACTAGGTATAGGATATCTAAATTTCATCATCGACTGACTGGAATAATTAATCAATTACATATAGGGGTCATCTCATCATAAGCTGCTGCACTTCACCCGACCCTACATCATCTAACCCGAAGGATACTTGTTCGTAAAGGTTCGACACCATGCTTATACATATGAAGATCAATCAACTATGTCCATTATTAAACTTAAATTCAGTATTGTTATATATGTAGCTACCATACGCATTTCCAATCATTGGGCATATCCAGCACGTTGAGATCTAATTGTAAGATATACCAAAATGTAGAATAGTCTCACTTGTACACTATCTACATGTGCTGGATGAAAAATCTGTATTTAAAGTTGGGTTTGTGTCTTAACTAATCTGCCATTTAAATTTTTTAAATGATAGTTTGAAAATCGAGAAACATATAACCGTGAAACATCCATTCAACTCTCTTATTTGTATTCAATTTAAGTTAATTTCGATTTTCTTTTATCGCTGACAAATACAAATTATAATGTTCTCACAAAATCAAATTATGTTGTGTCAAAACATAGTAAAGATTCAATACAAAAAAAATCTACCCAAATGTAGACATAAAAAAATCGCCTCACAAAAACAGTGAGATCTATCTACATTTTTAGTAAGAAACTATGCATCCAGCACATGAGATGTGTGAAGTCTCATTTTTCCAGTGAGATCTCAACGTGCTGGATACGCCCATTACAAACACTCGGATATAGAATTCAACTTCATGTCAGCTAAATAACAGAAATAAACACACTCGAAACAAATAGACCGTGTGATCAAAAATGTTGTAGCTGCAATCTTCCCTTGAACTCTTGTGTGTTTGTAAAATAATAATAATATAATGAAATATTAAAAGCAACAAAATAATAAATAAATATAAATTTAATTTAATTATCAAACGCTGTTTATTATTTATGTTAACTATTTTTAAGGTTCGCGGGTCATATCGAAGAAAATTTTACCATCCCTGTTTCCACGGAATAACTACTTATTTCATTACCGTTGTTCAAGAAAATTACAAAAAATCAAATACACTTCAAATAAAGAGCAACAAAAAAATGAATACACAACTTACTCATTTCAACCATATGCATTTTTATATATGAAAAATTAAATGTAAAAATAAAATTTAGTAAAATTAAAATATACAACCTGATTTTCCACGATTTTACTCCCCTGTTACCCCTCCTTTTTTTAGTCATCATTACCATCATTTTTCCTTATAGTTGGAAATTCACATTGATTAAATAAACCATCTTTTGTCGAAATTATCTCCATTCCGGTTTATTTATTTTATTTTTTTAAAACCGCTCCACCTTACCACTTCTATACACACTAACTATATTTATTATAATTATTACAATAATATATACACAAATTTATTCAATCTCACATACGAACAAACATACAATACAATACATTAAACATGAACATTTTCCTCTACACATACAATTTCACCTAACAGCTGATTTGCTGTTTGACAGCTGCATTTGACCCTCATTTTATAAAAATTGTTTGTAATGTAATTTACGGTGGCAAAAAAATCTTGATCCAAATTTTTGGATCAATTATTTTTTGCCAGAGAACACAATTTTGGATTTTTTTGTTGACGTTTACTCAAACATAAAAAAAACTAAACGTCATGTGGAATTGTCAAAAAAGACGTCGCGCCATTTCTATTTTATTATATTTGTGATCGTTTAAAGAGCAAGTTGTGTTTAATAAAATAAAAATTGTGTTTTATTCAAAGTTTTATTTTAAAAGATTATTGCGTGTGTGCACCGAAAACGTAATAAAAATATAATATCGAAAACGATATACAAATAATTTTGATAGTGTATTGCGGGAGTTTGAAATCAATAACACAAAATTGAAAAAATAATTGACGATATAGTTATTCAAGAACTATTATCGGTATCGTCATCACCTTCATCACCATTGAAAAGTTCCGATGACTCGATTCTGAATTTTCTATCGTCAGATGACGAAGTAATTAAATTGATTGGTTTATCTAATCATAAAAACAAAAAAGCCTCGAGTTGAAAAGTTTGTGGAGGACGTAGTTCATAAATATTCCGATGAAGATGTAAGTATGAAATTCATTTTATAATTTTTCTTTGTAGTAATGTAAATTTTATGTTTTAATATTTACAGTTTCGGATAAACTTCCGTATTGCAAGGCTTGTGGCTTATAAATTAATTGAGATGTACCAGTCGTCATCTCATTTCAAAAGAAAACTGTACGGAGGACATAAAGGTGTAACGGCCGAAACCCAAATGTTAGCTTTCTTTTGGTAACTAATTTAAAATAAATAACAGAAAGTTCCTTATTATATAATGTACACTTATTTTAGGTTTGCCGCTAACAAATTTCGTATAGAGAGGTGACTAACATTTTCGGTTTGTCAACGCAATACGACGCAAGTTATAGCGAAATATAAGTGCGTGATGAAAAGGAGAAAAAAAAATAAAGGAAAGGACAACAATTCGACAAGTGGCCAGTTTTTGTTGAGTCACAATTTGACGCAGAAACTGACGTAATCGCCTCGCGTGACGACTCAATTACTCCGGATTATTTATTGTCACCGATATTTAAAGGTGGAAAATCCATCGCCACCCGTACATTCGCACCAACGAGTGAAGTTATTGACCAATTATCACCATCGACAACAACATCGTCGCAATTTACAATTGCTGGGAATCTTGCATTGGAACGCGATACGCCGTCTACATCAAGGGCCAGGAATTCGTCAACCTCCTCAACATTGCCCCCTACGGATTCTGAAAATACACAAACAACAAGGACAAGGCCAACCCAAATTCTCAGACTAAACCAGGAACTTGTGGTTTTAGGTCGAGAGAGGAATAAGTTAATCTCAAATTACATAAAAGAGAAAATGGAACGGCAGAAAAATGAAGATAAAAAACAAGAGGAAAGGCATAAGAAGAAGGCAAGGTATAGGGAATGGGAATTAAGGCATTGGGAAAGAGAAAGATCTTGAAGAGGATGAAGGAGAGAGAAGAAGAAAGAAAAGAAAAGAAAAGCGACAACAGAAATAATTGAAACTTCTCGAAGAACTAGTTAATTTAAAAAAAAAGAATAATGTACATAAATTTATTTTAAATTAACAATTAATGTTAAAATTATACATGAATTACAATTACTTAAATATTTAAATTTTAATCACAGGCAAGCCATGATCTGGTTTCTTTTCTCTTCTTTTTGTCTGACTTTCAAACTGGCATACATTTTACGGCAAATTGCTTCACAATTTTTCAAAGTATTCGTATTACCATAGACACGTTCAAAACTCAGCCAAGCTTTTAGTAGTTATCTAAATTTGGGACGTGAATTCCTTTACTGTACAATTTTCGAACCGATTGTATTTTTTCGAATCGATTCTATATTCTACTTGTTTCAAAATCAATAAATTTGATCCATAGAGCGGTTTTATAGGAATTGTCCGCACTTTCCATGGCCGTATTCCAGATCTCACGACCTTTTAAGGCGTTGCCCATTTTGGTGTACTCGAGATGACCCCAAAACTGAAGTATTTCACATTGTTGGCCAGCTAATACACCCCATTGTTAGCCGAGAGTACTCCATGCCAAGTCAAAATTTTTACGTAAAATCTCGATATCTTTTTCGTTTTTAAAATCAGTCTGGCGACGCAAATAAGTTAAATAATCTAGCCAAATTTGTACCTGAGGTTCAGGTGTTTCGAAACCTACCGCAACAGCTGCTTCGAATGTCTCATTATATTTAGATTTGTCAAACGATTTTTTGAATTTTCAATAAAACGCATTTTTTCTATATAAAACTCACAATTCCATGTAATATTTCGCAAGGCTCGTTCAATTCCATCCAGTTTTGCAACACCGACTGCTTTAAATCATCCTCCTCTTCTTCGCTATCATTTGATAATGAATCAATAAATTCAATGTACTCGAACCAAACATTCGCACTTAAACAATAGTCGGTCATCATACGCTCGTATATCGCCTGTAGAAAATCATCTTCCAGGAGATCTTCACAGTCTTTTATATACTCCAAGTCTTCTCGCATATTTGTTTGCGTCAAGATTTTTTAATTTTAATTCAAACGGAAGAATTTTACGGAGTAAATTAATCGCACGATTATAACGGCGATCCACCGTTTCTCAGTCAATCTCCATTGCACTTACCATTTCGTGTTTCCCAAGTATCACTACTTCCAACTTATTTCGACTTTTATGGAACAATTGTTGGAACTAAGTTCCACGGTCAAGTTCCATTTTATTACAAGTTTTGGCTAAAGTTTACTTTACGTATACATCGAGAAAATCAGGTAAGGAGTATAAATTTTGAAAATTTTTAAATGTAGGATTGTTTATCACCAGTTTTTAGGAGGGGGAAGCTAATTTTTTAGCTAATTTTTTCCCCATTTTCCGGGAAAATTTTCACTTTAAAAAACAAAAAATTGCGTATTATTTTATTTAAAAAACGTACAAATGTATAATTTTAAAAAAAAAAATTGATATTAGAGTTGTATCTTAAGAGTTTTTCGACAGTACAAGTGATTTTTCCGAGAAAATTTTGCAATTTTTCCAGGAAAATTTTGAAATTTTTTTTTAACAAGTTTAAAATTATAAATAGAATTTAAAACTTGAAGAATTGTGTAAATTGCGGAAAAGCGGGGGTTTGGGGGTAGATTTTATTAAAACAAACTAACCAACTAAAAGATTTCATCAACAGTAAAAATGGAGCACAACACCAAAAAAATCACGGCCCAGTCAGGCGAACAAGCTCTGCCAGATAAAGATGACCCGATATAGGAAAGGATATTTAAAGTGGGTGATTTCGATAAGGACGCCTATAACTTGGAACAACTAAAAAAAACAGTAATCTACCAGATACTACAGAAGAAATTCATCAAATGATAAAAGATGCTAACAAATACTTTAGCGAAAACCCGGAGAAACTTGGGGAGCCATTGGGGCCAAAAAAACGAAACGGGCGACGATTGGCACACAAATATTTCAAATAATTCAAAAAAAAAAAATAATAATAATAAATAACAATTTTAATTGCGTATTATTTTATTTAAAAAACGTACAAATGTATAATTTAAAAAAAAATTGATATTAGAGTTGTATCTTAAGAGTTTTTCGACAGTACAAGTGATTTTTCCGAGAAAATTTTGCAATTTTTCCAGGAAAATTTTGAATTTTTTTTTTAACAAGTTTAAAATTATAAATAGAATTTAAAACTTGAAGAATTGTGTAAATTGCGGAAAAGCGGGGGTTTGGGGGTAGATTTTATTAAAACAAACTAACCAACTAAAAGATTTCATCAACAGTAAAAAATGGAGCACAACACCAAAAAAATCACGGCCCAGTCAGGCGAACAAGCTCTGCCAGATAAAGATGACCCGATTTGGGAAAGGATATTTAAAGTGGGTGATTTCGATAAGGACGCCTATAACTTGGAACAACTAAAAAAAACAGTAATCTACCAGATACTACAGAAGAAATTCATCAAATGATAAAAGATGCTAACAAATACTTTAGCGAAAACCCGGAGAAACTTGGGGAGCCATTGGGGCCAAAAAAACGAAACGGGCGACGATTGGCACACAAATATTTCAAATAATTCAAAAAAAAAAAATAATAATAATAAATAACAATTTTAATTGCGTATTATTTTATTTAAAAAACGTACAAATGTATAATTTAAAAAAAAATTGATATTAGAGTTGTATCTGAAGAGTTTTTCGACAGTACAAGTGATTTTTCCGAGAAAATTTTGCAATTTTTCCAGGAAAATTTTGAAATTTTTTTTTAACAAGTTTAAAATTATAAATAGAATTTTAAACTTGAAGAATTGTGTAAATTGCGGAAAAGCGGGGGTTTGGGGGTAGATTTTATTAAAACAAACTAACCAACTAAAAGATTTCATCAACAGTAAAAATGGAGCACAACACCAAAAAAATCACGGCCCAGTCAGGCGAACAAGCTCTGCCAGATAAAGATGACCCGATATAGGAAAGGATATTTAAAGTGGGTGATTTCGATAAGGACGCCTATAACTTGGAACAACTAAAAAAAACAGTAATCTACCAGATACTACAGAAGAAATTCATCAAATGATAAAAGATGCTAACAAATACTTTAGCGAAAACCCGGAGAAACTTGGGGAGCCATTGGGGCCAAAAAAACGAAACGGGCGACGATTGGCACACAAATATTTCAAATAATTCAAAAAAAAAAAATAATAATAATAAATAACAATTTTAATTGCGTATTATTTTATTTAAAAAACGTACAAATGTATAATTTAAAAAAAAATTGATATTAGAGTTGTATCTTAAGAGTTTTTCGACAGTACAAGTGATTTTTCCGAGAAAATTTTGCAATTTTTCCAGGAAAATTTTGAAATTTTTTTTTAACAAGTTTAAAATTATAAATAGAATTTAAAACTTGAAGAATTGTGTAAATTGCGGAAAAGCGGGGGTTTGGGGGTAGATTTTATTAAAACAAACTAACCAGCTAAAAGATTTCATCAACAGTAAAAATGGAGCACAACACCAAAAAAATCACGGCCCAGTCAGGCGAACAAGCTCTGCCAGATAAAGATGACCCGATATAGGAAAGGATATTTAAAGTGGGTGATTTCGATAAGGACGCCTATAACTTGGAACAACTAAAAAAAACAGTAATCTACCAGATACTACAGAAGAAATTCATCAAATGATAAAAGATGCTAACAAATACTTTAGCGAAAACCCGGAGAAACTTGGGGAGCCATTGGGGCCAAAAAAACGAAACGGGCGACGATTGGCACACAAATATTTCAAATAATTCAAAAAAAAAAAATAATAATAATAAATAACAATTTTAATTGCGTATTATTTTATTTAAAAAACGTACAAATGTATAATTTAAAAAAAATTGATATTAGAGTTGTATCTGAAGAGTTTTTCGACAGTACAAGTGATTTTTCCGAGAAAATTTTGCAATTTTTCCAGGAAAATTTTGAAATTTTTTTTTAACAAGTTTAAAATTATAAATAGAATTTTAAACTTGAAGAATTGTGTAAATTGCGGAAAAGCGGGGGTTTGGGGGTAGATTTTATTAAAACAAACTAACCAACTAAAAGATTTCATCAACAGTAAAAATGGAGCACAACACCAAAAAAATCACGGCCCAGTCAGGCGAACAAGCTCTGCCAGATAAAGATGACCCGATATAGGAAAGGATATTTAAAGTGGGTGATTTCGATAAGGACGCCTATAACTTGGAACAACTAAAAAAAACAGTAATCTACCAGATACTACAGAAGAAATTCATCAAATGATAAAAGATGCTAACAAATACTTTAGCGAAAACCCGGAGAAACTTGGGGAGCCATTGGGGCCAAAAAAACGAAACGGGCGACGATTGGCACACAAATATTTCAAATAATTCAAAAAAAAAAAATAATAATAATAAATAACAATTTTAATTGCGTATTATTTTATTTAAAAAACGTACAAATGTATAATTTAAAAAAAAATTGATATTAGAGTTGTATCTGAAGAGTTTTTCGACAGTACAAGTGATTTTTCCGAGAAAATTTTGCAATTTTTCCAGGAAAATTTTGAAATTTTTTTTTAACAAGTTTAAAATTATAAATAGAATTTTAAACTTGAAGAATTGTGTAAATTGCGGAAAAGCGGGGGTTTGGGGGTAGATTTTATTAAAACAAACTAACCAACTAAAAGATTTCATCAACAGTAAAAATGGAGCACAACACCAAAAAAATCACGGCCCAGTCAGGCGAACAAGCTCTGCCAGATAAAGATGACCCGATATAGGAAAGGATATTTAAAGTGGGTGATTTCGATAAGGACGCCTATAACTTGGAACAACTAAAAAAAACAGTAATCTACCAGATACTACAGAAGAAATTCATCAAATGATAAAAGATGCTAACAAATACTTTAGCGAAAACCCGGAGAAACTTGGGGAGCCATTGGGGCCAAAAAAACGAAACGGGCGACGATTGGCACACAAATATTTCAAATAATTCAAAAAAAAAAATAATAATAATAAATAACAATTTTAATTGCGTATTATTTTATTTAAAAAACGTACAAATGTATAATTTAAAAAAAAATTGATATTAGAGTTGTATCTGAAGAGTTTTTCGACAGTACAAGTGATTTTTCCGAGAAAATTTTGCAATTTTTCCAGGAAAATTTTGAAATTTTTTTTTAACAAGTTTAAAATTATAAATAGAATTTTAAACTTGAAGAATTGTGTAAATTGCGGAAAAGCGGGGGTTTGGGGGTAGATTTTATTAAAACAAACTAACCAACTAAAAGATTTCATCAACAGTAAAAATGGAGCACAACACCAAAAAAATCACGGCCCAGTCAGGCGAACAAGCTCTGCCAGATAAAGATGACCCGATATAGGAAAGGATATTTAAAGTGGGTGATTTCGATAAGGACGCCTATAACTTGGAACAACTAAAAAAAACAGTAATCTACCAGATACTACAGAAGAAATTCATCAAATGATAAAAGATGCTAACAAATACTTTAGCGAAAACCCGGAGAAACTTGGGGAGCCATTGGGGCCAAAAAAACGAAACGGGCGACGATTGGCACACAAATATTTCAAATAATTCAAAAAAAAAAAATAATAATAATAAATAACAATTTTAATTGCGTATTATTTTATTTAAAAAACGTACAAATGTATAATTTAAAAAAAAATTGATATTAGAGTTGTATCTGAAGAGTTTTTCGACAGTACAAGTGATTTTTCCGAGAAAATTTTGCAATTTTTCCAGGAAAATTTTGAAATTTTTTTTTAACAAGTTTAAAATTATAAATAGAATTTTAAACTTGAAGAATTGTGTAAATTGCGGAAAAGCGGGGGTTTGGGGGTAGATTTTATTAAAACAAACTAACCAACTAAAAGATTTCATCAACAGTAAAAATGGAGCACAACACCAAAAAAATCACGGCCCAGTCAGGCGAACAAGCTCTGCCAGATAAAGATGACCCGATATAGGAAAGGATATTTAAAGTGGGTGATTTCGATAAGGACGCCTATAACTTGGAACAACTAAAAAAAACAGTAATCTACCAGATACTACAGAAGAAATTCATCAAATGATAAAAGATGCTAACAAATACTTTAGCGAAAACCCGGAGAAACTTGGGGAGCCATTGGGGCCAAAAAAACGAAACGGGCGACGATTGGCACACAAATATTTCAAATAATTCAAAAAAAAAAATAATAATAATAAATAACAATTTTAATTGCGTATTATTTTATTTAAAAAACGTACAAATGTATAATTTAAAAAAAAATTGATATTAGAGTTGTATCTTAAGAGTTTTTCGACAGTACAAGTGATTTTTCCGAGAAAATTTTGCAATTTTTCCAGGAAAATTTTGAAATTTTTTTTTAACAAGTTTAAAATTATAAATAGAATTTAAAACTTGAAGAATTGTGTAAATTGCGGAAAAGCGGGGGTTTGGGGGTAGATTTTATTAAAACAAACTAACCAGCTAAAAGATTTCATCAACAGTAAAAATGGAGCACAACACCAAAAAAATCACGGCCCAGTCAGGCGAACAAGCTCTTCTGCCAGATAAAGATGACCCGATATAGGAAAGGATATTTAAAGTGGGTGATTTCGATAAGGACGCCTATAACTTGGAACAACTAAAAAAAACAGTAATCTACCAGATACTACAGAAGAAATTCATCAAATGATAAAAGATGCTAACAAATACTTTAGCGAAAACCCGGAGAAACTTGGGGAGCCATTGGGTCCAAAAAAACGAAACGGGCGACGCAGGCACACAAATATTTCAAATAATTCAAAAAAAAAAAAAAAAAATAATAACAATTTAAAAAAAAAAAAAAAAATTTCATAAAATACAAATTTTTAATAACCTTCATCCGTCTCTCAGAATTTATATGAAAAAACATATTTTTTAAATTTTATTTCAAATTTTATTAATAAAATAAAACAAAAATGAAATTATAATACACATTAATTCAATTTATAAATTATTAATCGGTCCTGGCTTTTATTTGTTCTTTATACACTTATCACATAAATTGTTGGTATGAGTCTTACATAAAAATTGTGTACAAATCTTCTACTTAGTTGTATGTTTGTTCGACGATTTTTCGCAGAAAATGTAGCGGCCACGTTTTCGTTCAGCACTGGCACTTGCAGACGTTCCCGGTGATGATTGTTGGGTATTTGATGCTGTAAGATCCGTGATTAAACCTTTGCAGCCTACGGAGCGTGGGAGGTAAACTCTTCTGGTCATTTCCCCTTTTATCAATGATTCACCCCAAGTGTTTCAATAAAAAGACGTCTTCGATGATGTTTCTGTATATTCCAATCAGGGTAAACGCTGGTGAATAGGACGAATGCATTGACAACTGACACGTCCAATACATTAGCGAACACAACTACTGCCCCCATCTTCTAAGGTATTCAACGAATTAAAATTACATTAGAAACATTTTATATTTACAAAAGTTGATTTTTTTAAACATTTGTGGCACTATCAGAAGAAGCGATACGAGCGATAAAAACTCTTTGATCTGTGTCTGCAAGGTTGACGAAGCAATTATTATTAATAAAATACGAGGGCAAATCAAAAAGTCTTGCAATATCATATGAAAAAAGAGTGAGAGAGACAGCAATATTTTTATTTTTCGACATAATCTCCTTTAAGGTTTATACATTTGTCACATCGATCAATTAACTTACCTAAACCCTCTAAAAAAAAAGATTTCTTTTGCTCCATAAAATATTCATTTACAACAGACTGTACTTCATAGTCACTGGAAAATTTCCGGCCCCTTAGTGTTTTTTTCAAATTGGGAAAGAGAAGTAGTCACTGGGTGCCAAGTCTAGACTGTACGGTGGATGCGGAATTTCCACGAAGCCGCAGTCCTTTAATGCAGCTTGAGCAATATTAGCCTTGCGCACTGGTGTATTGTCGTGAAGAAGCAAGATTTTTTTCCTAACTTTCCTTGGCCGTTTTTCCCGGATCGCTTTTTTCAATTTTCGCAAAACCTCTGCGTAATATATGCCTGTGATTGTGGTTTTCGGTGGCATATAATCGATTATCAAAATTCCTTCAGCATCCCAAAAAATTGTTGCCAAAACCTTACCAGCAGACGGTTGAGTTTTGAATTTCTTTGGTGGTGGTTCACTACGTTTAATCCATTGCATCGATTCTTGTTTGGATTCCAGATCCCAGTGATGAAGCCATGTTTCATCGCCTGTTATTATGTTACCCAAGAAATTTTCTGGATCTGCTTTGTACATATCTAAAATCGCCTTTGAAGTTTAAACACGCATTTTTTTTTGTTCAGCATTCAACAAACGGGGAACCCATCGCGCACTTACTTTCGACATGTGAAGGTGGTCATGTAATATAGTATATGTGGTACCGTATGAAAGAGAAAGTCTCCACGCTAACCGCGGAACAGAAATACGCCGGTCCTCCAATACAATAGAATCAGCCAAAATTACGTTTTCATGGCTAATAGCATCTGCTGGCCGACCCGAGCGGTTATCGTCTTATAATGACTCCCAACCACTTTTGAATAATTTTACCCACTTTGTTACTGTGGCATATGATGGTGCAGATTCGCCGTAAACTTTTGATATATAGTTGAATATATAAATTGCATTTCGTCCATCTTTATAGAAACATTTAGTAACGGCGCGATATTCAATTTCATTCATTTTAAGAAAAATTCAAAACACATGTTACTAAATTGACAAAAACAAACGAACCGTAAAATTTACATCGAAATGTTCTTCTAGAAGTTTCATCGTGACAAAAAATGGTTTTGAAAAATATATTGTTGTCTCACTCACTCGTTTTTTTCATATGATATTGCAAGACTTTTTGATATACCCTCGTAAATGCATTTTTTTGGAAAATTTGGCTTGTACTTTCTACAAATTTCAGATACACAATCCTAACGCCAAAATTATCTAAAAATTAACATCTTAGTTGAAAAAATAAAAAAGTGAAAAATTTTCCGGAAACTCAGAAAATTTTCCGGAAAAATTTAGCTTCCCCCTCCTAAAAACTGTTGATAAACAATCCTGCATTTAAAAATTTTCAAAATTTATACTCCTTACCTGATTTTCTCGATGGATACGTAAAGTAAAATAACGCCCAAGTTTTACTATGAACTGTGGAACAAAAACCCGTAACTCAACGAACTGGATATTATCCGAGTTTCATGTCTTCCATGAAATATCTCAAAAATGTAACGAAAGTTGGAACTGTCAAAATGAGTTCCATTTTGTTATACTTGGGTTTTTAGCGAATTCTTTGTATACTGTTTCAACTTCTATAAGAGGTAGTTTACATTCGGCTTGGTAAATCTTTAACATTTTTTTATAATTTCTGGAGAGCTGAAATTAGAAGACAATTTAGTGAATACCTCAAATGAATGCAAATGCATCTCTCTTACTCATCTAATTTAGTATGAAAATAATTACGTCGCTCTTGAAACAGCTGAGAGTCATTAAGACAGTTAAAGGCATATTTTGGTACTGTTTCATCCCAGAATTCGTCGTTATCCCATAAAACGGTTAATTTAGCATATTCGATAACAATATCTGTGCTGTATTAGTCACGAAGAGCTCGTCTAAATAATTTTTGCAAACTTTCATATTCTTCGGGGCTTGTTGATACTTTTAGTTCGATTATTGTCCATTTTAGCCATATTCGCTTTCATTTGATTCGTCACACATTATTATAAATGAATAATTTAATAAAATATAGTAAAAACTATAATAAAAACAAGAAACAAGCACGGCTTTCAAGTTTGCGTTTACTATAATTGACAGCTGGTAAAATGCAAAAGTCGTAAGGTTGTTTTCGATGCACAATAATCTTAAAATAACACTTTGGACAAAACACAACTTTTATTTTATTAAACACAACTTGCTCTAAACAATCACAAATATAATAAAAAATCTAAATAGAAATGGCACGGTCTTTTTGACAATTTCACATGACGTTGAGGATATGTGTGAGTAAACGTAAAAAAAAAATCCAACTAATTTTTTGGGTTTTATTTTTGATCCAAAATCAAAAAAAAACGACAAAAAATGTAAACAAATCCATTTTGGATCAAAAATGGATCAAAATTTGTGTGCCATGGAAAATAATATAAATCAACCATTCAACAATAAAAAGATGCAACAAAATGTTATGTCGTATTATGCACACACATTATTTATTTACACATTCAAACACGATTCACTCGTTAATTATAATATTAATATAGAAAACTATACACATAATGTATCATCATGTCAATCATAATTCAATACACTAAACACAATACGTAATAACGAAACATTATTTATTAACACACTATCGTACGCACACGTATTCAATTTATATTTATGCGTACATGATGGAGTGAGCGTTGTATGTGTCGAATGAGTTTATAAATTTTACCATTTAAAGGGGCAACCATAGAAAAATTAAAAAAAATTATAAACGTAACTTTAAAAAAATTATGTTTGCGTTAAATGCCGTTTCTGTGCTTTCGCCCATGGAAAAATTAATTTAAATTAAAAAATTTAACGAAGCTTCGTTAAATATGAATTGTCACTTAATAAAAATTATTGGAGCGAAATTTTGCGTTCAAACGTAAAAAAAATTAAATTTTGTATCGTGCTACCTAAAAAAAACAACAAACAATAAACAGCTGTCACTATAACAAATAGTTTATAAATAAATAAATAGTTGTCATTCAATATTCTACAATATTTACGGCATACTCGTTACGTCTAGTATGGCTGGAATGTCATTAAAAATTAGTGTCTTCAAAATTTTTAATTTTTTTTAATTTTATAATTTTTTTATGGTTGGCCCTTTACATTAAATTTTAATTTTATGCACCCCCACACCACTATTAATTATTTCAACACTTCTAATACATAATATTATAATACATACAAGTAAAGGGGCAACCATAGAAAAATTAAAAAAAATTATAAACGTAACTTTAAAAAAATTATGTTTGCGTTAAATGCCGTTTCTGTGCTTTCGCCCATGGAAAAATTAATTTAAATTAAAAAATTTAACGAAGCTTCGTTAAATATGAATTGTCACTTAATAAAAATTATTGGAGCGAAATTTTGCGTTGAAACGTAAAAAAAATTAAAATTTGTATCGTGCTACCTAAAAAAAACAACAAACAATAAACAGCTGTCACTATAACAAATAGTTTATAAATAAATAAATAGTTGTCATTCAATATTCTACAATATTTACGGTATACTCGTTACGTCTAGTATGGCTGGAATGTCATTAAAAATTAGTGTCGTCAAAATTTTTAATTTTTTTTAATTTTATAATTTTTTTATGGTTGGCCCTTTAAGCACTTTTTATTGTTTTTAATTATCTAAATGCCACTACACTACACTACTTCATTTTATTAAATAAACAATTATTAATAATTTATATATTAACAACTATGTATTATTAATGAATATTAATTAACGGCACGATTTATATTTAATTACACAAGAAAATAAATAAAAACACCGGAGCACGGAAAAACAAAACTGTATTTTTAATCATTTAACAAATCAACTTGTGGTCGTATGGCATGCACCACACAAATCACAATACAGTTGAACATGGTACGTTATGTGATCGTTAACCGACCAGCGTAACTAAAATTGAGCGTCACGCTCACGCGTCTTCTGTCAAATGAATTTTTTTGTTCCGTTTAATAAAATAAAGAGAGTTATTATTAATTTTTTTTTTATTATTTCCATAGTCGTACATAAAAAAGTATTACTTTTTAGATACTTGTGTGAAGTTCGGCTACTAATTAATTAAATGTTTTGTAGTAAATAATTTGTATAGAAAAATGTATTGAAAAAATTAGTAAAAGACATTACCGACATTACATAGGTTTTATATTTACTTTATTAATATGTAATGTTTTGATTTAATTAAAATGTAACAAGCACATGAATTACACACAGTAAAATATTAAAATTTTATTTTAATTAGATATTTACGATATCTACAAAGTAAATTTCATGGTTTTGATTTTATACAAATACACTTCGGAAAATGATCCTACAAAAAAAAAATAACAACGAGGCACTGCTTTTTTATTGTAAAAATTTTTTACAAATACAAATTATTATTTTTCTTTTTATTAAATAAAAGCTAAACAGGATCACTGTAAATAGTAGTGGGTCCATTATTTTTATAATATTCTTTAGTATTATACACAAAACTTTAATATTCAAACGTGACATTACAATTTATGGGCAAAATAAATTTCACTAAATCATACCTAAAGAAATTTGTTGAACCAGGATTGCGGCGGTCCATAATAGTTATCACATTAATAAAATTTGAACACCCAGAAACACAACACTTTATCAAGCATGGCATTTTTTAAAAATTTTATGTTTTTAATTCAATATTTTTTAATACAATCTTACATTAACTTCGTAAACACGAAAATCGAAATGGAAACAGAAAAAAACATTTGACAGAAGTAGTCTCACGTTTTTTCTTACTCTCTTTCATACATTTTCAATTTTATGTTCTCTCTATATATTTACATACTCTAAGGTGATCGTGGGGTGCTACGTATCGCTCACTGTAATGCCGAACAATGTATACCCAGGTAACCAAAATTCGTGATCACAAAAACTTACACCAAATTGTCAAAAGATGGAATTTTTTTTGTCACCTATAAATGTTCACCATTTAGCCAAATAAAGCGAAAATATTGTGACCACAAAATTGTTTACCTATTTGTCAAAATTAAACCACATTATTGGCACAAATAATGTTCACAATTTTACGACATATTCATACAAAAATTGACACCAAATTATCACAAAATGGGATATAGTTTTCTCGGCAATTATTGTTCACAATTTTATGACATATTTATACGAAATTTTTTTCACAATTATACGATATTTTTGTTCATAAACAAGGTAAACTCTAGTCACAATTATGTATCAATTTGTACTTTGTTTCGTGGTCATAAGAAGAAATGGATTGAAAATGTTATTGAATTACGTAAGATAATTTTCGGTCGACCGTAGGAAATAATAAAATAATCCACGCGTTTCACCATTTTATAAGTAATTCTTCTATATAAAATTTAAATTTTTTAAGAGTTGTTCTTGTTCCTAATTGAAGGAAAGATTCACGGAAAGTATATTTATTGAAAAGCACATGGAATTAATTTCATGAATTTCAATTATTAATTTTCACATTAACTTTAATTGTATTGTTTGTTTGATTTTAGTGGTTTTTGGTGAATGTGATTATAAAGAAAATTGATTTGTTAAATGGAAATTTTCATTCTTGGAGTTTGGAAGCAATTTTAACAACGCAATATAAAGAGCTGGTAGAGAAAAAGACAAAGCTTTGCTTGGAGAATAAGTAAGTGATAATTTATTTTTAGTGTGCTAATTGTAAACATTCACCACATCTCTAATGAAAAAACACGAATGACTTACAGGATCGTATGAAAATCGAACATGATACAATGTGTAAGTCAAAAATTGATACGCTTCTTCAGTGGGAAAGCAGGGTATGAATTTTGTATGCTTCTTGAAATCCTCATGCGATTTTACCGGAAATCTTTGTAGTGGTGTCCGTATTAGTACATATTTTTGTTTTCTTATTTTTTGACTTTGGGAGACACTCAGTGCTTTCTCATTTGAGAATAATTTAAATAAATTGAAAAACTAATAAGATTATTTCCCGGCAACCATATGTCACAAAATCACCAAATTATTAACATCAAAAACTATAAATGCCCGACCAAAATGTGTAAAAGTTATTTAAAAAAATTTTATGATAACGTGGATGGGATTAACGCTGATTATCACACTGAAGCGACAAATTAGGTTATCTGTAACCTGAATAAGTAATCATAAAAATGTCCACTGGATTGTGGTAAAATGGACGGACGATGTCAACACAAAAATTGTGAACAAATTGTAACAAAAATATAGTTAATATTTCTCAAAAAATGTCACATCAAATCGTAGTATTGAAAAGATTTTTTTTTTTTAATTAATTATTAATTTGCATTATTGATTAAAAGTAAATAAGCTAAGCATTTAAAAATATTTATCAAATCAGATAAATATTAAATGATTTTTTCTTACATTTTGGTTTGAAAATAACTAAGGGCATTTTTATTTTTTTTTACTTTTGGTTATATAATTGGTATATAGTAAAAATATATTTTAGGTTTACACGTTTAATTCTAAACTTCGGCTATTTTTGGGTTGATTTCCAAGGAATTAAAGAATTAAAGGATGGGGAAAAAATTGAAAGATACGTCAAGACAATATCGACACAAATTCCTGAAGGAAAGTCTTACTATCAATCAATCAACGAATGGAGTTACAAAGCAATGTATCCCTGGAGATAATTATTGTACTAATGCTAGGTTTGCATCTGGTGTGCAACCAACGGAGGACTGTAACATATCCTTAGAAATGAACCCATAAACATCAACTTTCCGTTGTCCATCTGCAAATACTGCGGACGAGATCCAGACATATTCTACAGGAACAACTAGTACTACAAACTTAACCAATGAATTAAGACAGTGGGCTCTCCAGGAAAAAATGTCTGCCAAATCTTTAACAGCATTGTTAAAGTTTTTAAACAAATATAGCCGGAAATTTGCATGTGATTCTCCAATACTACTACCTGAGACAACCTAAATGAGATATTTCATCCTATGTAAACATAAAAGTTTAAACTGCGATTTCATTTTCTGTAAATAGCCGAATACAATCAAATATATTTTGTTTTTTTGCGTATACGTATACGCAGTATAACGAAAAATCACAGATACAACGATGACATTCGAATTATCAGAAGTTTGTTTTTTTTTTCATTTTTAGTTCAAATGAAAAATCTAATTTGATTATCTGTGCTACTACAAACCCCAAGAATTTCATCTCAGTTCACTGAAATAGCACCTGCTAAATACATACATCGCGGGATTAAACAACCAATATTACATTATTATATAAGTTAATGGTTTAACTTTTAATAATAATAGAATAGCAATAACAATTCTTGGATTTGTATGTGATGCACCAGCTAAGGCCGATATTACGTATATTAAAAATTTCAATGCATATAATGGATGTCCGAGATGTACGACGAAGGGAAATTTTAAAAGGAGACTGTACTTTAGTGATACAGAATCTAGTCTAAGAACAAATGAAAGTTTTCGCCAACGTCTGCAAGTTCAGCATCATATAGATGACCGATTAATTTTAAAACAGTTACCAATTGATATGGCGAAAGGGGAGTTCGTTTTGATCGTCGTAGAAGAAAGACGCCTTTTTGTCTTTCTCTGTATAGTGAAAATTAAAATTTATTTTAATGTGATTTTTGTGTGTTATAATAAATAAAATAAATATTATAATACTTTATAAATGATATGAATGTGCATGAGAAGTTATATTGCGTGAACTATGCGAGGACATTTCAAAGTGATTTTTTCCGACAATTTTTTTTTGCACATGCATAGACATTTATCGATGAGTCGGGACTCATGTGACGTGTGTGCGTGTGAATGGTAATTTGAGGCCAGAAACAGGTCCTTCCTCGTGTGGTTTCCCCAATGTAGTTTAAATTCATGTACATATGTGTTGTAATATGTAATATGTACATACATTGATAGGTGTTATTATTATTTATTATTAACTGATTTTAATGTTTACTAAACTGGTTTATAATTTATTTAATTAAATTAATTTTATCTCTAATTAATAATTATTAATAATGCACGGTAAAAATTTGTAATTAATTTCCAATTTCAAATAATATAAATAAAACATATTTTTTATAGACTGGTTGAAAACGGTGAGACCTCATGTCGCACGTGGTATGGAGGGATGACACAACTGAAAAAAATGATCATTTTGAGTTAATTCACTAGAAAGATGCGCAATCTTAGATTTCATATCCCGCAATAAGAACATTTTTTTTTTCCTTCACCGAAAAGGAAAAGCGCAAAATGTCGTTCTTCGTTTTAAGATTTTGGAATTTAATAACGTAATTAGTAATTTTTGTTTTGGCCCAAATTTAATTTTTGTGTTGTGTCACTTATTCATGTTATGTGCGTTATGTGTTACGGCATGGCAAAGGGCAAATGGTTTTTATTCTTATTTTCATTTTTAACAACAAGTAAATCTTTGATGTTCCTCGGACTTTTAATGATGACTATTTTTTTAAGATTGCTTACTGCTGGCGCTATTTTTTGTGGTATAAATTATCTGGCTCAACAATATTTCTCGAAACAGAATGGCAATTATATGGGAACATCAGACACAAATATCGATTGATTTGAGTTCTAAATCCTATTCAACGACTTGCTCATGCACCAATTATGTAAGAAGCTTCCGCGTGGTTTTATCTTCTGTTCGTGCCATCACCTCACCTCTTTTTTTATTGGCTGACATGTGTGGAATTGTCTCAGTAATCTGTTTCTAGGCAGTATACCGCAGAAGATGAATAAATTAATTTTTGGGTATGAATTGGGCTGGATTGGAATTCTAGTAAACTTTAGTTTTGGGAAGCTGGATTTGACTCCGATTAAGGCCAAGTTTGTTTCGGCTATGGTGAATGGAGAAACTGGATAGTTCATTGACCGATTGTTTTCAGATTTGTTTTGTAGAAAAAGTGGGTAGCACCGCCGAACTCCAGAACTTCTCTAATTTTTTTTTTTTTTTAATCCTCACCCAATTCTGAATGCCTGATTCGACAATATATATATTTTTGGGATATGGTTTTCAAGTTATATTCAGAATGGTCGAATTGTAGAACTTCATCAAAAGTACACGAAAATCGCAATATTAGCTGACCTTTTTTATTAGAATCCTAGCCCAGCTCTGCAAAATGAATTTTTAAGTTGTAGGTTAGGATACCAGGTCATATCCTCCTCTTCATTCATTATATCTGAATCCCAAAATTTCGCCAAAATCAGCTTTGTACACCGAATTTGACCATCATTTGTTGAGAGAGATGGCCTAGTTTCATTGAGCATAATGTTAGACTGACAATCCAATTCTGCGTACCATATTTGACAGTAATTGGTTTTCGAATGGTGAAGCTCCATTGAGCATGGCATAATATGTCCTGTGCAGTATAATTTACTTGGTAATTAATCGAATATTCTTTGGTGACCAAAATTAATAAAACATTTGAAATTTTTGCGAAATAACCTACATTTATATGGAATGTCCAATTCGATAGTTGATCTGACATTGAATAACTTTGATACTTTTCCGGGAACCATTGCCTTTGGGTTGTCCCAAATATTTTTTGTTAAATACTAATGGATTTTAGAGTAATTTTTAATACAATTTAAATAATTATGGTTTCAGGAAATTCTACTCTTAGTTGTGAAATTGCAGTAGGATTAAATTAATAAATATTTATATTATTTAGGAAGCCGGAAAATATTAATTGAGAATTAAATTTTAGGAAATCTACAGATCTTTGAAATATTATTTTTATCTCTCTTTGAAATATTAATTGATTGGATGGTTTACAAGCCAAACCGATTAACTCCATTTTTTTTTTTTTTTTTTTTTTTTTTTGCTTTAAATTTTAAGATCAACGCACTTGATTGGCTCCTAACTGTATATATTCAAAAACAATTTCTGTAACGAAAAGTGTTAATACCACTAGATGACAAAATTGAAAGGAACTAAAGTTGCAATTTACAAGGAATTTAAAAAAAAAATTTTGTGTTCTCCCATTTTTCTCAACTTATTGTTTTATGGAGTTAAACATTTTGGCAAATGAAGCATCCATTTGTTGATTGTGTAGATTAGAAGTGTGCTGTCATTGCTACTAACTATCAACTTTATCTAGGTGTCTGTAACCGGGCTGATTCAATTAAGCAATTTTGTTTTAGGAAGCCGGAAAGCATTAATTTAGTATTTAAAATTAAATTTCAGGCCCAGATGTGTGTGAAATAATAAAATTTTACCCTCAGGTTGCTGATTTAGAGAAGCAATTATTGAAGACCAATACCACCGTTATCCATTAAACCTATTAAGCCTTTATCCTCCCTCTAGTAATTAGAAGTAGATTAGAATTGTGTTGTGCCGTACGATCGCTAGGTGTCTAAAACCGGGTCGTTCCGTCCCAAAAAAAAAATTAAGTGTGCTTTAGACCACACTACTGAAGTAAAACTTCTAATATATATTTAATATTTATAATATAATATAGAAAAATTATAATATTGGAAAAAAATTGGTCACCCTTTGCGTTCTCGAGTGTCACCTAGCCGTTTATGTCTGATGCCACAAGAGGTAACCTTGTAACTTGGTAACTTTTTCAAGGCCAACTAGTCGTAATAGACAATGTTTATGTATGTATCACAAAATGGACAAAAAAACCATTTTTGAAATCTCTTCGCATAGTAAAAATGGCCTTGAAATATTTTTTATTTCATTTATGTATAACCATAGTACATCATGTGGTTTCATCGAAAATATGTTTAAGTCGCATTAAAACCTGTATCATAGGCAATCGGGGAAAGAAACGAAGAAAGAATCGGTTTCTGTGATACCTCGTGTGAAATGGAGCTATAATATAGAAAAAATACATATATAAAATATATCACACGGACGAATTTTTTTTGGTCACCCTGTGCGTTCTGGAGTGAGTAAGTTAGTGAGTGACATAGATGTTATAATATAGAAAATAAAAATTTTGGTCACCCTGTGCGTTCTCGAGTGAGTCAGTCAGTGACATAGAAGTTTATATTATGGCTTTCCAATTTTCCTGTTTTTCAATTTTCCAATTTACAAATTTTCCAATTTTCCAACTTTCCAATTTACCAACTTTCAAAATTTCCTATTTTCATATTTTTTATTTTCCTATTTTGCAATTTTTCAATTTTTCAATTTTTCAATTTTCCAATTGTCCAATTTTCGAATTTTCCAATTTTTCAATTTTTCAATTTTCCAATTTTCCAATTTACCAGTTTTTCAATTTTCCAATTTTCATATTTTCATATTTTCATATTTTCATATTTTCATATTTTCATATTTTCATATCATCATATTTTCATATTTTCATATTTTCATATTTTCATATTTTCATATTTTCATATTTTCATATTTTCATATTTTCATATTTTCATATTTTCAAATTTTCATATTTTCATATTTTCATATTTTCATATTTTCATATTTTCATATTTTCATATTTTCATATTTTCATATTTTCATATTTTCATATTTTCATATCATCATATTTTCATATTTTCATATTTTCATATTTTCATATTTTCATATTTTCATATTTTCACATTTTCACATTTTCACATTTTCACATTTTCACATTTTCACATTTTCACATTTTCACATTTTCACATTTTCACATTTTCACATTTTCATATTTTCATATTTTCATATTTTCATATTTTCATATTTTCATATTTTCATATTTTCATATTTTCATATTTTCATATTTTCATATTTTCATATTTTCATATTTTCATATTTTCATATTTTCATATTTTCATATTTTCATATTTTCATATTTTCATATTTTCATATTTTCATATTTTCATATTTTCATATTTTCATATTTTCATATTTTCATATTTTCATATTTTCATATTTTCATATTTTCATATTTTCATATTTTCATATTTTCATATTTTCAAATTTTCATATTTTCATATTTTCATATTTTCATATTTTCATATTTTCATATTTTCATATTTTCATATTTTCATATTTTCATATTTTCACATTTTCACATTTTCACATTTTCACATTTTCACATTTTCACATTTTCATATTTTCATATTTTCATATTTTCATATTTTCATATTTTCATATTTTCATATTTTCATATTTTCATATTTTCATATTTTCATATTTTCATATTTTCATATTTTCATATTTTCATATTTTCATATTTTCATATTTTCATATTTTCATATTTTCATATTTTCATATTTTCATATTTTCATATTTTCATATTTTCATATTTTCATATTTTCATATTTTCATATTTTCATATTTTCATATTTTCATATTTTCATATTTTCATATTTTCATATTTTCATATTTTCATATTTTCATATTTTCATATTTTCATATTTTCATATTTTCATATTTTCATATTTTCATATTTTCATATTTTCATATTTTCATATTTTCACATTTTCATATTTTCATATTTTCATATTTTCATATTTTCATATTTTCATATTTTCATATTTTCATATTTTCATATTTTCATATTTTCATATTTTCATATTTTCATATTTTCATATTTTCATATTTTCATATTTTCATATTTTCATATTTTCATATTTTCATATTTTCATATTTTCATATTTTCATATTTTCATATTTTCATATTTTCATATTTTCATATTTTCATATTTTCATATTTTCATATTTTCATATTTTCATATTTTCATATTTTCATATTTTCATATTTTCATATTTTCATATTTTCATATTTTCATATTTTCATATTTTCATATTTTCATATTTTCATATTTTCATATTTTCATATTTTCATATTTTCATATTTTCAAATTTTCATATTTTCATATTTTCATATTTTCATATTTTCATATTTTCATATTTTCATATTTTCATATTTTCATATTTTCATATTTTCACATTTTCATATTTTCACATTTTCATATTTTCATATTTTCATATTTTCATATTTTCATATTTTCATATTTTCATATTTTCATATTTTCATATTTTCATATTTTCATATTTTCATATTTTCATATTTTCATATTTTCATATTTTCATATTTTCATATTTTCATATTTTCATATTTTCATATTTTCATATTTTCATATTTTCATATTTTCATATTTTCATATTTTCATATTTTCATATTTTCATATTTTCATATTTTCATATTTTCATATTTTCATATTTTCATATTTTCATATTTTCATATTTTCATATTTTCATATTTTCATATTTTCATATTTTCATATTTTCATATTTTCATATTTTCATATTTTCATATTTTCATATTTTCATATTTTCATATTTTCATATTTTCATATTTTCCAATTTTCCAATTTACCAGTTTTTCAATTTTCCAATTTTCATATTTTCATATTTTCATATTTTCATATTTTCATATTTTCATATCATCATATTTTCATATTTTCATATTTTCATATTTTCATATTTTCATATTTTCATATTTTCATATTTTCATATTTTCACATTTTCACATTTTCACATTTTCATATTTTCATATTTTCATATTTTCATATTTTCATATTTTCATATTTTCATATTTTCATATTTTCATATTTTCATATTTTCATATTTTCATATTTTCATATTTTCATATTTTCATATTTTCATATTTTCATATTTTCATATTTTCATATTTTCATATTTTCATATTTTCATATTTTCATATTTTCATATTTTCATATTTTCATATTTTCATATTTTCATATTTTCATATTTTCATATTTTCATATTTTCATATTTTCATATTTTCATATTTTCATATTTTCATATTTTCATATTTTCATATTTTCATATTTTCATATTTTCATATTTTCATATTTTCATATTTTCATATTTTCATATTTTCATATTTTCATATTTTCATATTTTCAAATTTTCATATTTTCATATTTTCATATTTTCATATTTTCATATTTTCATATTTTCATATTTTCATATTTTCATATTTTCATATTTTCACATTTTCATATTTTCATATTTTCATATTTTCATATTTTCATATTTTCATATTTTCATATTTTCATATTTTCATATTTTCATATTTTCATATTTTCATATTTTCATATTTTCATATTTTCATATTTTCATATTTTCATATTTTCATATTTTCATATTTTCATATTTTCATATTTTCATATTTTCATATTTTCATATTTTCATATTTTCATATTTTCATATTTTCATATTTTCATATTTTCATATTTTCATATTTTCATATTTTCATATTTTCATATTTTCATATTTTCATATTTTCATATTTTCATATTTTCATATTTTCATATTTTCATATTTTCATATTTTCATATTTTCATATTTTCATATTTTCATATTTTCATATTTTCATATTTTCATATTTTCATATATTCCTATTTTCCATTTACCTGTTTTCCAATTTTCTAATTTTCCAATTTTAAAATTTTCCAATTTACAAATTTTCGAATTTTCCAATTTTGCAAATTTCCAATTTTCCAATTTTTCCAATTTTCCAATTTTCCAATTACCAATTTTCCAATTTTTCTATTTTCTTATTATCCCATTTTTTTAACCAATGATTAAAATAAAATGGTATCAACTAATGTTCCACCTACCTAGGGATTTATGAATTGTCATGGCACATCCTGATACTAAAGGAAAATGATTTCGTTTTGCGTCTATTGTTTCGTTCGCCTCGTTCGATTACACTTTTCGTAACGCATTTGCCAGCTTAGTCCCCAAGTCAAGCGTGCCTAAAGAAGTTTTACTTCAAAAAAAAAAAAATACCTTTCCTATCCCTCCTATTGTTATGTGTAAACAGGCTGTAGGAATAGGACCGGCGTTATCCGGGACCACCGGTCAAGTACTTGGTTCTACAGTCCAATCAATCAATCAGTTACAAATTGATATGGCGAAAGATTTCATTCTTGGGCCTATGTAAATTTTGTATCTTGGTGTCATGAAAAAATTGTTAAAATTCTGGCTTGATGAAGTTTTTATTGTTGCATAAAGCAACACACATTTTATCGGAACGCTCATCATTAGAGCGGCTAAGAAAATTTCATTGGGTATAATATGCATTTACTTATTCATTTGACGAGCGACGTTGAAAGATTTGACCCTTTGGAAACATTTACTGCTTTCCCATTCGAAAATATAGTAATTTAAATCCAGTTAAAAAATTGATAAGATCTTCAAGTAATCCGTTACAACAATTGGAAAATCGTTTTGCCGAGTTGAATTATTTTCAGAAACCTAGACTAGCAACAATACAAAAAGGATTATTTGAAAAATGGCCTGGAAATTACGAGCATTTAATCCAACAAGGAATGACTTTTTTACAAAACATGTATTACCTCTAGGTTCATTTTAAAAATTAATAATAAAGATAACTTCATACTGACTGGATCTGGTTACTTTATTATAAAAAATTTTTATCATGATAAACTTAGCGAAATGGCAGTTGACTATTTTTTGTCATCACCAATACCCGAATACTTGTTAGCAAATGGAACGCCCTAAATTACGACCATTAGGAAGTTTAATTGGCAAAATATTGATCAAAGCCATATGCAAGTGATCAAAATTACAGAGGATGTTGTAAAATGTGTTGGAATTATGGATGACGACCACATTTTTATTATTCCACTTTTGCCTTAAATGAAGACTTTTGATTTTTAATATATATTTTGAATTATATTTTTTCCGAAAAACTATAAAATAATATTATAATATTTTTAAATAAAATTAACTTAAAAAGCATTAGACATTTATTAATTTAATTTCTACAGATACACGAAATTATCAGAAAAGAACTAAAATTTATTTTGAGTTCTAATCTTTTGAGTACAACTATTCTTGCTACGTACTATTATCTTTCCCAGATAAAAGATGTCATCTGGAGACCTTTACAGTCAGCTGACTGAATTTATTAGAATGGACCACCACAACCAGCCATCAAATAAGTTACCAGTGAAATGAAGAAAATGAGGCAAACATTTTCCGATGAAATTAGTAAAACAATTGCGGAAATACCTAAATCATAACAATAACTAACTATTCCATATTTGTTTTTGTTTCTTACCAGATGGATTAAAATTAGAAATCATGCGAACACAACAAACAAAAAGTGCAGTGCCTTACCGAATTAATGGGTGAAATTCCCAATAAGATCAACTATGATTTAACTATTCGATGCGAAGAGAGAAGTAATAACGAAGTTGTGATAGATATCCCCATTTCCAATATGGAAACTTTTAATGAAACCAATAATTCCTGCGAAAATAAGCAATACGCGAAATCACTGGTAATTATTAAATAGATTGATAATTTTAAATAACATTGATTCATTGAAATTTGATTCTAATTTATAGACCTGAAAACTTATAACATGTGGTGGGGACAGTGTGAAGAAAGCAACACGCCGTGTAATAAATAAGCTTTTTTAGTTTTGAATTACAAAAGCAAATTAATTTTACAGGAAAAAATAATAAAATTTGAAATTTAAACTATATACCAATCATTTCATTTTTATTTGCATATATAATATTACGGTTTAATTATTAGATGCTGTGAAAGACATAAGAACAGATTTTGAAGAAAATGCTGTTAAAGCCGAAATAAAAAGCTACATGCAACGAGGCAAAGAGCGCTTCAACAACGCGGAAAAAAGAAAAAATTTAATTCATTTATTTTTTATATCTTTTTCATATCTTTTTATATTTTAAGCAAAAAAAATTATTAATTTTGAAAAATAATTGTTGAATTACGTGATAAATTTAAATCTGATATCAAAACTTGTTTATATTAAATAACCCTAATTTTCCTAACAAAATTAAGAATTTTCTTACGAAAAGTTTACAAAAATCTTTCGCCAAATAGTGAAAATTTATTTCACAAAATTTTCATAAATTATTATTATCAAACGATTTTAATGACACTTTAGTGTCACAAGAAATCTATGATAATTTTCGCTTAAAAGCGATAATTTTATTAGCCAAAATAACAACAAAAATGTCAACCAATTTTTCACATAATAATAAAAAATAAATCACATAAAAATAGATAAACTTGTGGGAATATGTTATAACAAAAGTTCACAAAACTTTCAAGCAAAACATCACAAATTTGAGCCACAAAATTACTGGCTTAATTTCGCAATCAGCGTCAACCCCTTCCACCATATCATAACAAATTTGTGACAAACTTTTTCACATTTTGGTCCGCCAATCATAGACGAAACAGCAGTGGGGAAAAATATGATTAAATACTATGAATCCACCAAAAAGCTAACGAATTCTCATAGAAACGATTTAATTCGGCTTATCGTGGAAGATATTAATATTAATCATACTCATCTAAAACCATCGGATTTTCCTCACATAATCGATCAAATAATTATGCTTTTCCCAGCAGAAAAACATATAACGGTAATGTTACAATACGTTTCAGCTTATGTCTTAGATATTTATATATACAGAAATATAATACTGATTTATAACTCATAAAGTGCCAAATTCAATTAACATATTATTACCATTATAAAACCAATATCGGCCAAAACCGCATTGTTGATAATCTCAATTCTTATTTATAATCGAACAGGAATACTACTACATACCCCACCAAGGAAAAAAATCCCTGTGGTAAACTGTACGGGAAGTACGCAAATAGCACATGCAAAAAAGAAAATCGGACATTTCGCCTTGTACTTCACAAAAAAATCCGGAATTGGCGAAAAAAGAATTAAAAACTATGTATGTCTATTGTAGAATATTTATAAAATTGGCCGAAGTATGGTCGATAGCAGAGTCCCAGAATTGGTAAATGAAATAAACGTTCATCCTAAAATAAAACAAAATAAAAATAATTTTTCTTATTATTCCAGATTGAAATCGATTTTGATTTAGTATATCCAGAAAAAAACCTTGTCTTTTTGCAAAAGGGAAGCATTTAAAACTAAAATTAAACCGTATTATGAAGCAAACATAACTAATTTAGCATACGAAGAATTGTTCAAGATTTCAAAAAATTTCACTGATTTTTCTTCCAGATACAGAAAATTACATTTTAAGCACGCTTCTCAATTCAATTTTACGTGCTGTAGCCAGATTTAAGGACAAGGACGGCAACAATAAAAGAAAAACGACCATTGCGGATGGCCAAGAATCATTTATATTGCAACTGGAGTGTATAAATGATTATCACCGAAAGATAGCAGACTTAACTACTAAATATTAGTGGACTAACAATACAGCCACTAATTGTGGTAGAGTAGAAGGTTCAATTAATTTAAAATTAACTAATTTTTATGTATATTTTGATGGTTCATTAATCAATATGAATCAGCAGTGCTCAATGAAGTTAATTATAGTTATTTTCTAAATTAAAATTGTATTTAATTTGTCTCTTTTCAGGACCAGAGTGCAAGAAACAATGGAACTATCTCAGAGATGCATATCGCAGAGCAGTCAAAAAAACATGAGGAGACGAAGAGTGGACAGGCAGCAACTAAACCAAAAAAATGGAAGTACGAGGAAGTAATGTCGTTTTTGACTCCCTATATGAGAGAGAGAGAAACTATTACTTCTGTGGATGTTGATCTAAGCCAAGTTGACACAGATATTGCAGTAAATGAATCTACGAATAGATCGACTGAGAGAACGGAATACGTATTACCTACTGACACGCCTCCAGTCAAAAGACGCGTAAACAATAAAAGAAAAATTGAAAACGGCCTGATCGACATTGATGAAATATATTTTAGAAAACAAGTCAGAAGAAAACAGTGAAATAGACTTGTTTTTTAAAAGTTTGGCTGGAATGGTCAAGAAACTGGCACCATTCAACCAAGCATTAGCCAAATCCCGATGTTTCAAAATCGTTTTGGAGTTGGAAATCGAGGAATTATCACAAAAGCAATCATTGCAACTGCCTGAATCAGTATTCAGCCAAAGAGCAGAATGGTCAAAGTTACACTACAGTTCCTCAGATGATAGTTCAATAATGCACCCGCTATCACCGGGTCCTTCAACATCTTATACTGCATCACACACCAATGAATCGACACTATCAGATTCACAATCAACTCAAGGAATAACACAATTTTATATAGATTTCTCGTCTAATTTTAGTGAGAATTCTGAATTGAAATAATAAAAAATAATATTGAAGGTTTAATGTACTTATCCAATTAATTTTAAGATTAGAATTAAATTATAATAAAATATGTGTTACCTCAAACATACTGCCAATTTTTCTTTCGGACTTATACATTGTTTAAAAGTTGTGTCTTGTTTTTTAATATTAATACAAATTTTTTCAAGTAATATATGAAAATCGAATTGCGGCATTCTGAAATACTGGTAAAATTTTTGCTCGTCGTCAATTAACTCTGGGAAAATTGTCCAAAATTCACCTTCAGTTTGTCTTTCTTTGAGCATTTTGTGCACCGCAAAACGACGATGACGACGCTGTTGATTGTGATGTTCTTCTTCTTCTTCTTTATCCAGCATAGTAGCAATCATGCACAAATCATCTAATTTCAAATGTGAAAACATTTTCTCTTGGTATAAACTATTTATTATTTAATTATATGTATCTTTCGCGTGATAAACCTCATTTCCCAAACTTGCATACACAAAAATTAAATTACTACTAAAACATTTTGAATTTTTATAAGTTATCTTTTACTTTTAAGCTCGATTTATATTATACGTTCCTTTTGTTTGTTACATATATTTTATATAGGAGTATTTATATAATCCGTTCCTACACTTACGGAACGGATAATATAAATACTCCTATGAAAATACATGTAACAATGTTTTTTTTTTGTCTGACACGATAAATGAAGGAACTGAAAAGAACGTACAATATAAATCGAGCTTTATACGTAAGGAACGTGCAGGAACTGAAAGGAACGTATAATATAAATCGACCTACTCATAAATTGTACATATTCATTTATCCCTGTTTCTTTTAGATTACACTAATCCCTCGCTTAACGAAGTTTCTCTTTAAGAAAAATTCGATGTACGAATTTTATTTTTGTTATCGATTTGTGAATATTTCCTCCGATCTTTCGCTAGGTTATCTATTTTACATAAGCGAGATAAGTGTTGCTAAATTAAATCCGTTCCTTACTTGCATCAATTCTATAAATTGAAATTTTGTCGAAAGTCCTGACTTTAAAGAAACCATAAAGTTGTCGGCAAATACATATAATTCAATTTATTTTTATTTTTATTAAATTTTTTTAAGTAAATTTTTTGAACATGCCGGAAGGTAAGGGAAGATTGTGTTTGCGACATTCTTAATCAGGGGGTCTATTTAATTACCTTCGTTTTGAGGATAAACTCAATACCATTAAATATGTTAACGATCCAAAGACCTTTTGCTATAGAATGTTGTTTTTCGACGATCTTTCTGGTTGAATTCAGGTTATGTTTTAATGAAATGTGTGAATGTCAGATAAAAATCAACCCTGCTTTTAGCTGGATGAATTTAAATATAGGTAGCTAAATGACAATACCAAATTTAAATTAAATTTTTTACAAAATCAACGGAATATTTAGGACATCATATGTATGATAATGTTGTCGAGTCATTACGAACGTACAATCCCTCGCTTAGATGGTGTTGGGTGGGAAGATAGGATAAAATAAGGTTACAAACAGCATGTGATGAGATGACGCGTAGATGTGAATTAAATAACCTAACCAGTCTTTTATGACTGATGCCGAATACATATGATGAATATTAGAATCTTTTACCCAAACCACCACTAACCCAAATTAATAAACTAACAAAATCTTATCTAGAGTGTGAATTTAATTGAGACTAACATTTTAATATATTTAAGTAGTTAGAAAACGACTTTGCTGCGGTTCGCCCTAGTTGTTTCTGTGACTAACATCCTTTCCTAAATAACCTTATCTGTTAAGGATGCAGGCAGGGCCTGGGCCCGCATGATGCTGAAATATTATTCGCATTCAGATATAATTTGTTATTTGATTGGCCTGTACGCCTCTATCATATATCATATCATATCATATTTTGATGATTCATTAATCAAATTGATCTGGAGTCAATCATTTTAAAATTATTTAACTATTTTTCTATATACACAGTTAGAAAGGAATCTTTAAAAGAATTTTGCGAGTTTGTGGAAATAGATCATACATCGCTAACTAGACATTCAAAAACACGCTGGCTATCCCTATATCCCGCTGCTAACAGAGTATTACAAATGTATCCAGCTTTAAAGGCATACTTTCTGTCTCTCGACAGTTGTCCGCATATTTTAAAAACGTTTTTCGAAAATAACTTAAGTGAAGCATATTTATATTTTGCTCATTCACTGATTATGTTTTTCATGGCAAAATAAAAGGAATAGAACTAGAGCAAAATTCTATATTAGAAGTAAATACCATAATCAAATCCCTAGCCATTATACTTTCACAAAAATATGAGGATGGTTTTCTTTCATTAAAATCTATATTAAATGCAAATATTCAAAATGGTTTGGATCGTGAAGTGGAAACATTCAAAATAAATTGCATTAATTGTTATAAAAAGTCTTACGAGTATTTAAAATTATGGACGGATCAATTAGCAGAATTCGACTGCTTCATGTGGATGAAATTAGATGGTATTCCGAAGTGGAAGGATGTCGAAGCCACAATTATTTACCTCGCCTTAAAAAATGTTAAAATAGATGATGGGAAATGTTTTGATCAATTCTGCAACCTGAAAGCTTTTCTTGATAAAAACATTGAATTGGTTGAAAATATTTCTTTGTCTTGTAATAGATGGGCAGAATATTTCAAAATAAATGGAAACCTGGAATTTTGTTCAGAATTATTTAAAATATGCCAATATTTCTTTGCGATTCCTGGACAAAACGCAAATGTTGAAAGGATTTTTTCTATGATTAGTGGACAATGGACAAAGGAGAGAAATCGAATGAAAATTTCTACAGTTAAGGGTATTTAACAGTGGTTTATAACTATAAAAATGTTAATTGTGTGGATTTCATCATAGAAAGAATAATACCCAACTGTTGCACCAAATTAGCGGCGCTGCAAAGTACAACGAAGTCAAAAATGAAGAAAGTGATGTACTAGACGGGATATAGGAAAATGAATGTACATAAATCAATATTTGCAAAATAATCGTTTTGTTTTTATATAAAATATAGTTAAAAATGTTCTCTTTTTTGGTCGGCCAAATTTGGCAATGATAATATTGCCACAAGGAATCAATCAAAGATACAAAAAATACATGTATACCAACAATTATAACGCAACAGGAAGCAAAATGCCACATGCAAGTAATATCACCATACGAAGTTATATACTATAAGTCATCAGGAAAACTTTATGTCCAACCTGGAGATCTTAAACAATAAATCAATAAAATATAATCTACACGAAATTAATCTAATACATCAAAGACATCAATTCAATAGTTCAACAGGACATATAGCTGTTGTTGAAGAGTAAAAAATAAAAACAAAACAAAAAACACAAAGAACCAGAACATCAAATAAGACAGCAGCAAATACTTATCTGAGACAACTGTGAACTTATTACCAAAGTAAATCATCATTACCATGCACGGAATTTACCTAATTTGTTGTGTGAAAATATATTTCAAGTGAAATTGTTCTTGAGTCTTGAAAATAACAGCGACTAATAAAAAATAATATTACGGTGATAACCACGGTGATTTATAAGAATAAAATAAAAACTTTAAATAAATTTTTGTGTTCGCAATTTATTGGCGTGTTTTACAACCGGTTCGGAGATTTGGATATAAACAGGATTCGTATTTTGCATTTGGGGTTTGGACGGCGCATTATAACTGAATCGAGGCACAGGCGAAGCGAGCCAGCGTGAACCCAAAACCAAACTATGTACGCTACAACTGTACAATAGCCCTAACTTTAATAATCATATCAATAATAAGCTTTTGTTTATTCAAAATATATGTAAACATAGTCTCTCCAGCACTCCAGAAGAAGGCTATCGTACATCTTAGTGGGGAGCAGTTACGTATCCCTCCCTGTAATGCCGAACACTGTGTATAATCAAAATAGCTTAATGGTCCTATTCCATTCAAAACTACGAGATTTTGTGCAAAATTAAAAAGAGACGAGAATAAAATATCTACATGAGAGTGACTGAGACACAATCTTTTTATTTATAGTAGAATACGTAGGGGAATTTTTCGACTGTGCGATACAAACATAACCTAAAAATTATTTAAATACAGTGAAAAATAGTAATTTTTAATAATTGACGATATATTTTGCACCCTATAAATCATTTAAAAAATAAATATTATTTTTACAATGGCGGAAATAGTCTTGTTTTATTTAGTTTCTTTAATTTGGACGAATACATAAAAAGTACTCTGCTATAAAATATGTGAGAGGAAAATTTTGAGTTCCTCTATAACCTTAAAACATCTAAAAATTTAGGTTTGTGTCAAGGGTGGGGTTGTCATTTGTCAGTCAAGTCAATATAGTATGTACAAAAAAATTAATAAAAAATCGGAAAATAAAATCAGGTAAATAAAAATTTAAATTTAACACCCAACTGAATCACGTTAGCTTATTTTTATTTCATGGAAATACGAAAACCAAACTGAACACAAGTTTGTTTCATGGAAATCGATTATTGGTCGTAGTTCTGAAGAAGGATCCCGAGGCATCCATCTTTGTCAATTCTTAACTGATCAACTTAGATTTGTACTGACCATAGAATATAATAAAATAAAATATTAATAAAAAAAATGTTTATAAAATATTGAATAATAATAAAACTTTAAATCGATATTATATTTTTTTATATTAGTGTTGTATTGCTGTGCATCTTCAATACAATTCAAGTCGTATCTTACTCTGTACACGCTGTTGCGCTCGATATTGTTTTCAACTTCGATTGTAATACATTATTTGTTTTGGATGCGTACATGTTTATGTACATTTTACTCATAAATAATGAAATATGTATTGTTTTATATGGGTACATCAATACATAGTGAAATGAGTATTCATCATTTATGGATGGTTTCCGTTCGATTTTAAAAGAGATTGATCAATTTTCGTTAACTTGTATAAACATCTAGAATGAAATCTTGTTTATACTGAATGATTTTGCTGTACAGTGTGTAACGATTGTTTGCCTGCTTGTTTTTTCCCCCCCTATTACGCGTTCTATCCCAGCAAATTTTTTGTCTTTAGTAACTTGTCTTGCCATCGTCTGGGAAAAAGAAAAACATACGATTTTTTTGATGTGTAAAAGGGACAAACAACATTAATAACATAAATGCAACATGACTTTAGGTAGTCTTTGGTAATAATCTAACAACATGTCTTAGCATGACATACAGCGTTCCAATCGGTGAAATTTTAAAATAAATTTAACATGTCTTGTGGTTGTCTTGCACCTGTTACTGGCGACATTCATTTAAAATAAAATCTTTGGTTGAGAGGGCGCCTGATTTAATGAAATCGCCATTTTGAATTTTGTGTTTCGGTGTTGTTTCGCATCATTCCATAAGAAATATTTCATTAGGCGTTTGGTGTTTTTTTTTGTTGTGTAAATAAATTAAAGATTTATTAACAAATACTGTGAGTAAAATAAATACTAAATACTGTGAGTAAAATATTATTTTAGTTTTATATGTATTTTTTTTATTGGTGTTTAAATTATTAAATATATTAATTTAATATTAAATTCGTAAATTATTGTTGCGCGTGCTTTATCTTTTTCTTCGGAATCGTGAATTTTGAGTTGTGTAGGCTTATTTTTTCGACAAAATATTTAGAGTTAGAAATAATGAATCCATCCAGGACCCAACGGTATAGAGTTATTTCTGAATTGGCGAAAAAAAGTTTAGAGGCTGAATTAAATTCTCATTTAAATAACACAGAAAATGTGTCAGGGAATGGAAATCACGAAATGAATATCGATTGTGCAGAAATAAAAGACGATCTTCTAAAATGGGAAAATCATCATAATGATGATTTTCCCGTTTTAGAAGATCGTCTTTTATTTGAAGATATATTAATTTCCGAATCTTCTGATGAAGAATCGACAGACGAAGCGGAGGATTTACAGGACAGACGAAGCGTAGGACCTCTGGATAAAGTGAGCACTTTAAAAATAAATTTAATTAAGTGGATTATTTCACATAATATAACAGTAAGTACAACTACACATCTTTTAAAAGTTTTAAGAGAATTTGGAATTTCCCTCCCCAAAACAAAAAGTTCGTTGTTCCGATGCACTAATCGATTAATTGATATTTTTCAACCAAGGAAGGTCGCAAAAGGAGAGTACGTGCATTTCGGTATTCAAAAATGTATTAATCGGTATGATTTAAAATTTTTATCCAACTTAAGTGAAATTGTTTGTGACTTTAATATAGATGGTTTGCCTCTATATAAAAGTTCTCGGATGACCCTGTGGCCAATTCTTGGTTCTTTCGCTCAATTTCGCAATCGCCCTCCTTTTATTGTCGGTGTTTGGGTTGGCGAAGGTCATCCTAGTTGTGTGAATAGTTTCTTTGAAGAATTTATTAACGAACTTTTAATATTACAAAAGGACGGTATTTTAACTATAAAAAATTCTATTACAAAGAAATTTATTTTACGTGCTTTTACATGTGATGCACCGGCTAAATCATTTTGCAAATCTGTAAAATATCATAATGCATTCAAAGGATGTCACGAATGTGATCAAACAGGCTTTCGTATTGCAAACAGCCCCATTTATAATATAGTTTCGGGAAATTTAAGAACAGATAACTCTTTCACTAATAGAATAGATCCAGATCATCATAAAGGGGAGCCAAATATATTAGAAAAAGCTGGAATCAAGATGGTTACCCAATTTCCACTTGATCCGATGCATTTGATCGATTTAGGAGTTGCGAAAAAACTGTTGATCCTTTTGCTAAATAAAATTAAGCCAGAAACCAAAAAATTAATGTCCGATTTATACATCTCTTACACTAGATATATACCTTTGGAATTTTCCCGAAAACCCAGGGATTTTAATGAAATCCCAAGATGGAAAGCTACAGAATTCCGATTTTTTATTTTATACGGGTTTCTTCCACTTCTAAAAGATTTTGTAGATCCTAATATTTTTTATCTTTTTTTATTATTACTTGTTAGTCTTCGTTTGTTATCAGATAGATCGTCTTTTGAAGAAAATATTGACAATGCCCAAATCATTTTAAATGAATTTGTGAAGTTATACCCCCAAATTTATGGATTGAAGCATGTAAACTACAATGTTCACAGTGTTTTCCACTTACCTGGATATGTGAAATTGTACGGTCCATTAGATTTATTTTCCGGGTATATATATGAAAACTATTTACAAGAACTTAAGAAAACCATTAAAAACCCCAAAATATTTTAAGACAGTTATTTAATAGAGTAAACGAGCGGGAAAATTTTAATAATTTTGATAACAAGTTGGATGTCATTGAAAAATTTGAAGATTGTAACAGGTACAAATCATATAAATATGATTCATTTACTTTTAAGAACAATTTCAAAGATAGTTTTTGCTCAATACGTATTGATCGAGAAGAATTTCCATTCTTTATTGAAGCATTTGAGACTGGGAATGACAAACTCTTAGTACGAGGTAGAAGGTTTATTAACTTTTCCTCATATTTTGAAAACCCGATAAATTCAATCGAACTTGGTATAATAGTCGTTAGAGACTTAGAACTATACAATGAGGTATTCTCTGTGTCAAAAATTATGTCAAAATATTGCCGTTTACCTTTGAACATACATGAAAACACATATCTTTTAATTCCCATGATTCACGATAATAATTCCATTCGATGCTTTTAGCAATCCATCTGAATATTTTAAATATTTATAATAATTAATAATAATAATTTTATAATATTTTTTTATTTTTTTCTAAACTACCAATAAATAAAAATCATACATTTACTACTAATATGTCTCAATTTAAGGTATTAAAGTTAAAAAATGTCATCGTCCGATGAAAATGGTAAGAATTTAATAAATTATTCTTTTGAATTTATATTATATATACATTGCCCGGCAACTCGCATTGGGTCATGGCCTACCTTCACATCTTTCGGGATTTTTTCGATTTTAGTTGTTTTCCTGATATAAATTTATTTACAAACAGGTATTGATTGCATTAAGCAACTACAGGTGTATTTCTTTGGTAAATAAACTAATCTAGGCCAGTTTTGAATTCAGCTTTGCTTGCTTATGAATTTATCTTACCAAAAAGAAATTATTCATCATAGTTGGCTGTTTTCTCTGGTAGTAATTGTAACTTGAATTCGATTTTTTTAAATTAAAAAACTTTTTCAATTTACATAAATTCAACGCGAATTTAGTTAATACTGATAAAAAAGTCGACTATGATGAATAATTATTTGTTGCTATGGGAATTCTATAAACAAACACAGCTAAATTCAAAACTGGCCTCGATTATTTTTTTACCAAAGAAATACAGCTTATATCGAGCAAACTTTTTAGGCCATTTCAACAACTACCTATTTTTTTAAATTATTATATTTTGTTTTTAATATTGCAATTATCTGAAATTGCTGCAATCACCTGTTGGTAAAAAAAGTTATTGCAACTATTCAACTAACTCGATGTGATCTCGATACAATTGTCTATTGCCTTGGGTGTATATTCGAGTATAAGCATATATATTTTTTATTTTTTGGATTTTGTTTCTTATATACCTTTACTTAAATTTATGTATTTACTTATACATATTTATATTTTTTAGATTCATCGGTTATTAATATAAATCTAAATAAAAATAAAAAAAGGGTCGATTATTTTTCCACACTTAATTTAAAAAAAATTAAACTGACCAAAGTACACAAAAATGTAGGTTCGCAAAAGCCGTCCCAAGTACAACTTCCGCAATCGCAGGCATCGACGTACTTAGTATACAATATCTTCATATAAGAAGCTCAGCACTAGTTTAATTTTCTATACCTTGTAAATTTGTTTCAGATTCCGAGATTATTATATACGACAAACCAGTATCACCACCGATTTATATTGAGTCGGAACTCAGTACTCAGCAACTGCTTGACCAAATGGGTCAATTCACTCCAATAAGTTGTAGCGGCTCAAACAGAAAAATCCTTTTCACTTCGTGGCACTCCTCGTAGCAAAACTATTTATACACCGCGCCGCTTAATTACGAGGCATTGCTCGTTTTGCTGAATATAACTATTTCGCCACCTACATTCGCGAATTTCGATATTTATCGATTATCGATAAATATCGAGATTTCAATTTCTTTGTACGGAATGAGAAACGAAAAGAAGTCGCGTTTTGAAATTCAAGAGACACAGTCTCATATATAATAAAAAGGTGAAAAATTGTCGCGAACAATCGTTCACACCATTTTGTGAACTAAGTTTAAATAGCAATTTATATTATAAAATTTATATAGAGTGAAACCTTATGTAACGATAAGAAAATAAATAGTTATTATAAACTAAATATAGTGAGTGTTAATTAAATCATAAAAACCCAGTAACACCGCTATAACTGGTGACCCCGACGCGCGGATAACGGTAACAGAAAACAGTTCGACCGTTAACAAAAACCGCGCAAGAACACATTTTTTCTGCAGTGTGCTTAATAAAAGTGCAATTATAATTAATTATTATAATATAAACTAAACTAACATATAAATAGTGCAACATATTAAAAACGTGTACAACAAAATTAAAACACTAAAAAAAAAACCCAAAATAACAGGCGCACATAAACGCCAAGTGTATCATAAAGTTATAAAATAAAACATAAAAAAAAAACCATTAAAAACTAACGTAAAACACGACTCGTAAATATAGTCGTGAGTATAGTGCAGTGGAAAAGTGTACCACAACTGTGCATGCGCACGAAACTAACGCAAGTTCGACACGCGGTCAAGCCAATAAACGTTTTATTTTGGAAACCGCAAACTATGAATACACACAAAACCTAAATTTTTGGGCCTATTGCCCCCGCAAAGGCGATCGCGCCCAACGAGGGAGCCAGGGAGCTGGCAACAACAGTTCGCTTGCGGAAAACCATAAAAAAAACAACGGTGTAAGCAGATCAACGTCACAGCAACGCAAACAACACATCAACGAAAAATAACAAGAAAACCACAACACAACGGATACATCAACACGGATACCTAACGGATATACACATATGAGTAATTATAAAGAAAATTACATTTATTAAATATTTTTTTAAAAACATTTACTTAATATAAAAATAAAAAATTCGATTATTATTTAAATTAAACATATATATAACAATTTACACATATATATATAAACATATACAAACTTTAAAAATTAAAAATTTTAATTGCAAAATTTTTTCGTTAATTTTTAAAAAAATTTTATAAATAAATAAATTACATTACAACTATATACATTTTACAATATTATATATTACTACAACTACATATATATACATTCAATTATATAAGCAGCATAGCCCAACGGTTAGCGTTGAGGGCTATAGAATTTAAAGTCGATAGTTCGAAACTCGACTAATTCAGTTAATTTTTTTTATATAAACTTAAATTTTTTTTTGAAAACGATTTGAATTTAAATATTTTTTTTACTACAAACATATTTTCAATACAAACATTATATTAAATTTAATAAGCTTATTGTAAATGTACGATTGTTCGCCTCAACTTCACACGATTTTTACTATAATTCCGTTGATATTTCCGTTGAATAATTCTCTTTCGTTTCTAATTTCGCTTCCTTTTTTTTCTCGTTACAATTTCTTTTTTTTCGCTGATGTAATTCTTATTCGATCTGCCCGGTTATTTTTTCGTATTCCTTGAGTGGAAAAATAGTTCTGTTCAGCTTGTTCGCGAACGAATATTTTTTTTAGTCTATAATTAAGATAGACAAAGTTACAAAATAAATATTTTTGCTACGCCGGTTTATTATAAAGTGAAGTGAAAAATAAAATAAATAAAATGCCACCGAAACAACAAAAAGCCGTGTCATCATCTGAAGATGAGAACGACAGCCATGCTGGCACATCAACATCGCGGGCAACGACCAAAATATATAAGATGCCACCTAAAATACCTCCCTTCTGGAACGAGCAACCGGCAGCTTGGTTCATCCTCGTCGAACACCAGTTCGGCATCCACCGCATTGTCGACGACGATGAACAATTTGCATACACTCTCGGCGCGATACCACAGGAGACAATACAATTCATCACGGACATTTTCAGGAACCCGCAGCCAGGCACGAAATACAAGCGACTGAAATCCGCGTTAACCAACCGCTACACTATCAGCGAGGAGCAACGACTTGACGAGTTGCTCTCCGGTTTCCAACAAATGGGAGACCTTAAACCGTCCCACTTTTATCGCCTGCTTGAACAAAAAGCAGGTGATTCCAAATTAGTAAACAACGATTTACTCAAAAACCTCTGGCTAAAACGTTTGCCAGACGACTTACGAGCGATAATGGCGCGGGATATAAAGAACGACATCGAGGAAATCCTACCGGTCGCCGACAACATCTGGATTTACGCTCAATCCAGAACATCCAAACCAATTGCTGCTGTCAACCAGCCATCAACAAGCAAGGCAACTGCTGACGGTGAATCAGCCCTTGCTTCAATGCAAAGACAACTGGACAAGACGCAACAACAATTGGCAGATCTACAGCGAACACTGGCCAACATGAACATTGGTTCACGTGGAAGATCGCCAAACAACAGACGGAATTTCAATTACCGACACAGGTCAAGGTCGAGATCGTCATCTCGATCTGGACTCTGCTACTTCCACCGTCGTTTCGGCTCACGCGCACGCAACTGCAATCAGCCGTGCAGTTTCCGACCGGTAGCTCATGGACAAGCTACTTCCAAACATTTCAAGCCTTCGGAAAACCACTAAATCCTGCTGTCTCTACGGCAAACAGTGGGATTGGTTCGTCTCGCCGTCTTTTCATCCACGATCATGAAAACAACTTGCAATTTCTGATCGATTCGGGGGCTGAAGTATCTGTGATACCCGTAAACAAGTTTCCCCGAAATGCTAAAGACACCGTTTGCATTCTTACCGCAGCAAACGGATCCCCAATTTCCACTTATGGTACCAAACTTTTGAAGGTTAATCTCGGTCTCAGGCGTACGTTCACACATCCCTTTATCATCGCGGCAGTAGACAGGCCTATTATAGGTGCTGACTTTTTGTCCAAATATGGTCTCGTGGTCGATTTGAAGAACAGAAGACTTTCTGATTCATTTACTACCCTCACTGTGAACGCAATCATCGCCCAAGTTGATACGCCATCTCCAAAACATTTCAGCGTTAACAACGATTACGGCGCTCTTTTAAAGAAATACCCCTCGCTCACTGAGGCTCCGAATTACAATCTCCCAGTGAAGCATAACGTAGTCCACTACGTCGTCACGCAAGGTAGGTTACCTTGTGCTAAACCGCGACAACTCGACGCAACTAAACTAAAAGCTGCTAAAACTGAATTTCAGTTTATGACAGACATCGGAATCTGCCGCCCCTCATCATCACCAGTCTCCTCACCATTACATATGGTGCAAAAGAAAGACAAGGACTGGCGCCCTTGTGGAGACTATCGACAGCTAAACACTGTCACTGTCCCAGATAGATATCCTATCCCCCACATACACAGTTTCTCGTTGAAACTCGCCGGCGCCACTATTTTCTCGAAAATAGATTTGGTAAGGGCATATCATCAAATTCCCATGGCTCTCGAGGATATTCACAAAACAGCGATTACTACTCCTTTCGGGCTTTTTGAGTTTACCCGAATGCCATACGGCCTTCGTAACTCAGCCCAGACATTCCAGCGATTCCTTAACGAAGTGTTAAAAGGGCTGGACTTCGTCTACTCTTATATCGACGATATCCTCGTTGCAAGCCGTTCCGAGATGGAACATAGTGAACATCTCGAGTCAGTATTCAAACGTCTCTCCGCATATGGAATTAATATAAAAGCTTCGAAATGTATTTTCGGCGTGAAGTCACTCGACTTCTTGAGCCACACAATTTCGAAAGATGGCATCCTCCCGTCGCAAGACAGAGTTGATGTCATTTCAAACTTTCCAGAACCAACATCAATCCGCCAAATACAGCAGTTCGTCGGTATGGTGAACTATTACCACCGCTTTATACCACGGTTAGCCGAACTGTTATCGCCGATTCACAGGCATTTGGCCACTTTACTCAAGAAAGGCAAAAACAGAAGAAACTTCTCTTGGCCCGAAGATTGTACGGAATCTTTCGACAAGGTCAAGCGTTCTCTTGCCGCTGTCACTCTTTTGGCACACCCGTTGAACGACGCGCAGTTCAACATAGCTACCGACGCTTCCAATGTAGCAGTTGGAGCTGTCTTACAACAACGCAACAAAGGATGTTGGCAACCATTAGCGTTCTTTTCAAAGAAGCTCTCCCCTGCGGAAATTAAATACTCTACTTTCGATAGAGAACTTCTTGCTATGTATTTAGCAATCAAACACTTTCGCCATTTCGTCGAAGGCCGAAATTTCTCTTTATTTACCGACCACAAGCCTCTTACAACAGCTATTGCCTCAAAGTCTGAACGTAGTCCCCGGCAATTACGACATCTCGATTACATTGCCCAGTTCACTACCGACATTCATCACATCAAAGGTAAACACAATGTGGTGAGCGACTGTTTGTCTCGTTCTGGTGAAACACTTCTCACAGAACTCAGCGTCTTCTCCTTCGACACGAAGGAATTACTTGTACAACAACAACGCGACGACGAATTGCAGAAATTGATTTCAGCACACACACCGAAATCAAGCGTAAACCTGCAACGGATCGACTTACCAGACAAGCAGCAAATTTGGTGTGAGACTTCAACAGGTAAAAATCGACCCTACGTTCCTCTCAACATGCGACGGACAATCTTCGATAGTCTACATGGCTTATCACATCCCGGCATCCGTGCTACGCGAAAACTTATTGCTTCAAAATACTTCTGGCCAAGAATGAATACTGATACAAGCAATTGGGCGAAATCTTGTATCCCATGTCAAAAGTCCAAAGTTCACCGCCACACGAAATCAGAACTTGGTAAATTCGAGCTACCAAGTGGCAGGTTTGAACACATCCACATGGACCTGGTTGGTCCACTGCCCCAATCGAATGGCTATCATTACATTTTAACGATAGTCGACCGATTTACCCGTTGGCCAGAAGCTTATCCAATCCGAGAAATGACCGCAAAAACCGTAAGTAAGATCTTCTACAATGAGTATATCTGTAGATATGGTGTCCCACTCTTCATCACGACAGACCAAGGAACACAATTCGAATCAACGTTGTTCACCGAGCTCACGAAGCTCCTAGGTTCCCATCGCATTCGCACAACTGCATATAACCCGAAAGCGAATGGTCTTGTCGAACGGTTCCACAGGCAACTAAAATCCGCCTTAACAGCTCGATGTAATACATCCCATTGGAGTTCAGAACTTCCAACAATCCTATTGGGTATTCGAACCTCCGTCAAGGAAGACCTCAACTGCACACCAGCAGAGCTAGTATATGGTCAAAATATCAAGGTTCCCGGTGAATTCTTCATCAACGATCAAAATTCGAACCCAAACACAGATACTTCGGATTTCGTGAATCAGCTTCGTACCACCATGAGAACCTTAGTTCCTACGGACACAAGACATCCACCTGAACAGGCAACGTACATTCCCAAAAATCTGGAAACCTGTTCACACGTATTCGTACGTGTGGATAGAGTCAGAGGTCCATTGAGTACACCCTATTCTGGACCGTATCCAGTGACCCGAAAATTGCGCAAATTCTTTGTTGTGGATGTAAATGGAAAATCCACAACAATTGGCATCGACAGGCTTAAGCCAGCGTACGGAATACTTGTGGTAAACCCAGTCGAAAAACGTAGTGTTCCAAAAACGGTCACTTTCAATTTAAAACACTACGGTTTTCGATCCAGGAGGGGAGTGATGTAGCGGCTCAAACAGAAAAATCCTTTTCACTTCGTGGCACTCCTCGTAGCAAAACTATTTATACACCGCGCCGCTTAATTACGAGGCATTGCTCGTTTTGCTGAATATAACTATTTCGCCACCTACATTCGCGAATCTCGATATTTATCGATTATCGATAAATATCGAGATTTCAATTTCTTTGTACGGAATGAGAAACGAAAAGAAGTCGCGTTTTGAAATTCAAGAGACACAGTCTCATATATAATAAAAAGGTGAAAAATTGTCGCGAACAATCGTTCACACCATTTTGTGAACTAAGTTTAAATAGCAATTTATATTATAAAATTTATATAGAGTGAAACCTTATGTAACGATAAGAAAATAAATAGTTATTATAAACTAAATATAGTGAGTGTTAATTAAATCATAAAAACCCAGTAACACCGCTATAAAGTAAAAACCAGTCAACTAAACTATGTATAGTTAGTGAACAAATGGGACAATCCACTCCAGCAACTGAAACGTCCAGTGTGATGAAACGACCAGTGGAACAATCTGCTTCATCTAGTAATGTTTTCCAGCCAGCCAAACAATTTCATTTCCTGGACATGCTGAGCGCCTCCATAGTAAGTTTATTTTAGTTTCCTATAGTATAACTTACTCAGCGTTACATACATTAAAAATATTCAATGTGGTGTGTGATTACCGACATTATGTCACTATATCCTAAAAAATATATACATATATGTATGCTAATATGTTTTTCATTAAAATCTAACATTAAATTGATTTTAATTAAAATATAAAAATATTTATCAATTAAAATTAGAATGCATTTATTAACATTTTATAAACAAAAACCACCCACAAAATTCTAATAAATTGCATAAATTCATTGAAGATTTTGAATGTTTTGTGATTTGTCTTACATTGGGATTCTATGAATGTGTTGCTGTCTTTCTTATTAGTCCATTCATCGAGCAGATTTGGAAATTTTTAGTCAGATCAATCTGAACGATGTGAAATAAGAAATAGCATTTCCGATTTTTCGATAGGAAATAATTATTTCATTAATTAATTAATTTCTTTCATCAAAATAGTAATTATACTTTTTCCGTTTCCACCACTACGACTGATAAGAAAACAAATCGAATTATCATTTTGAATTACCTGAAGTTAGCTAAACTAAAATTTACCTGAGAAATCGGATTTTTTTTTTTGCAAATCTAAAAAGTCGATCTAACCAATCTAAAAAATTAAGAAACAGCAAGAAAATTGATCAGATCAATTTTGTTGCTGTTTCTTAATTTAAAACAAAATATAAAAATCAATTAAAAATAAAAATTTAACGTTTTTTAATTAGAGCTGATAATGCGAGAAAAATCAAAATAAACTAATAAAATTACATCAGCGAGAACAAAGATATTAACAAAATTAAAGAATATATTTTTAAATTTTTTTTTTTAGTAACACCTGAATTGAGCTATATTAGCAGACAATTAAAATCAATTAAAATGGACGTAACCAAATTGTTAAATTTAATGGAGCCAAAAACAGATTTTGAAATTGAACTTCCAATTAAATCAAAGGAAGAACTAGAAAAACTCAATTCACGGATTTCGGAAGATGAGCCATTTTCTACGAACTTGGTAAAGAATATTTATATGTATATTTTAGATATTATATTAGTCTTCTTAATTACTCTTTGTTTGATTAATTTGAAAGGCTTAATTATAGGCCAACAATTACATTTTTTTTATGTTATGCCGATATTTTGATTATATGGTATGCCGAATTTTTAAAGGTTTATGACCAAACATTTTTTTTTTCAAAATTCAAAGAAACATTCTATATTTTATTTTTATTGTGAAAAAATTTATTTTTAGAAAACTTTGAAAATGATTTTACAAGGATTACGTCGTTTTAAAAACTCGATTTTGATAAATCGCGATAATCTTTCTGTTTCTACACAGGGGAAATTTTTCAATTAATTATTTTTATTATTTTCGTTTTAGAAAAATTCTAATATAGTCGGCGGAACATTCCGAGTTTTCTAAAAATCACTAAATTAAATAATAAAATCATTGTCATTTATTATTTTCAGACCAAATATTTATCAAAATATGCTCCAGTGGAAGGGCAACATTGCACAACTGGTCTTAGTAAACTTTTTACTGGCGACTTACTAAACGGATACAATTGGGATGGAGTGCAAGGCAAAATATCAGTAAAAGATATGACTTTATTTAAAAAAAATTTGTTTGGTAAGAAATAATTTTAAACGATTTACTGAATATTTTTTAGATTATTATTTTTTAAATTTTATACATAATAGATTCGTGGAAACAATTTAACTTATATAAGGATTATGAGAAATCCATTAAAAAGCAAATCTACGATGCGCATAATCGCGCTAATCGACGAAAAAGCCAGGCCAGAAAAGAATGTGATAAAGATTTTTTATAAATTTAAATAATATAAACATAAGTTAAAAAGCCAATAAAATGAATTTATTTAGTTTTTACTATTAACTTATTATCCAAGTTAATATTAAAAACTAAATAAATTCATTTTATTGACTGTGATAATTATTTTTCATAAATTTAAGCAATATATATATATAAATATATATATATATATATATATATATATATATATATATATATATATATATATATATTATATATATATATATATAAACATAAGTTAAAAAGCCAAAAAGATGAACTTATTTAGGTTTTACTATTA